>RJWT010044275.1:0-11818 GCA_004365215.1 Cuniculus paca
AAAAGAAATAAACCTCTCCTTCCTTCACTTTTGGTGTCAGGTATCTTGTCTCAACAACAGAGAAAAGAAACCAAGACAGCAGGTGCAGCCCTGCTGGGGACTGCAGAGTGAGGTGGCCACAGCCTGGCCTCGTCACCTGCTTATCTGGCTCTACAAGGATGACCTCCTGGGTCCTCCCACCCTGAGGCAAAGGTGCTGACCCAGAAAGCCTCAGGTCACTGGGAGGGAAGGGGGCAGGACAGAACCCAGACAGCTGGCTCCATGCTGGCTCCAGGCCTGCCCCGGCCGAGAAAAACCCCTCAGCACTGCGCTCCATGACAGTGTGACAGAACACCCGACGAATGCCACCCAGTGATCCTACACAGACACACTCATGGGGCCAGACTGGCTGCCCCTGCAGACCCGGTCCAGGTCCCAACAAGGAGCTGCTCACAGGGACACAGGGCCTCCCACCTGCAGCCAGCAGAGCAACGTCCCACGAGGGACATGGGTGGGAAAGAGCCACCACTCAGTAGCTCCCATGGAGGGACGGGGACAGGGTCGCCACCTCTGAGGATGGGCCTCCATGAGGACTCACAGAGCTCACTCTCGTCTCTATGTAAGTTTGGGTCAGGTGGACACAAGCACAGAGCCTGTTGGGTGGGGTTCCGGTCACAGCCCTGGCTTCTCAGCTGTCTGTGTAGAAACCCCTAAAGGAAACCCTGAGCCTCCTCGGCTCCTCGGGAGCTGAGTACAGGAAGAGATCCCAGCATGCTCCACCCCAGCCCTACCCTCCAGTGAGCTGGCCGGAAAGGCCATGCAGCTCTGCTGCCCTCTGCTGGGCACAGGTGCACAGGGGATACCAACCTCCCAAAAGGGACCCAAAGGTCACATCTAGAGGCTCTCTGCTGCAGACCGCAGAGGGTGGGTCCTGGGCAGGGGAGAGGGCCACATGCATGCACTCCGGGGCGCCTCCTGGAGGCCTGGGCGCTAGATGCACTGCCTGAGCTCCACAGGAGCATGCGCAGCCCCATTCCGAGGCCACACGGGGCTGCCTCCTCCCAACAGCATAATGCCAGTGTGAGCTCCGTGCCTGGGGGAAGGACATGGCACCAGACGGCACTGTATCACCTGCCAGGCTGAGCACAAAGTGCCTGGTTTGCTGCCCCAGCCAGAGCCTGCAGTACTGGGGCGCCGAGTGCAGGGAGGGTATAAAGGGTGCTCACCTGGGTCTGCCATCGCCCTCAGGCTCCCCCACAGCTGGACTGGGAGGAGCTGAGAGCTGCTTCCCCCGGGCCCAGGGAAGCCCCTTCCACCCTGGCCCTGACGCAGAGGGCAACGTGGAGCCTGTGTGGAAATGGGGTCATCTTTGGGGGGGCGGCTGGGTGAGGTCATGCCCTTCCCCATGACCACAGAGGTGAGCAGAAACCGCCCCCAGCTGCAGAGTACCTGCCTGGATCTGCAGAGGAGAGGCTCCAGCAGAAACAGGAAGGACCCGAGCACCCTGGGTCCAGGGGAGGACACCCCGGGCCAGGCAGGGCTCTGCCTCCTCTGGGCATACCACTGCAGCCCCCTCTGCTCCAGGCTCCAGAGAGGACAAAGATGAGCGCACAGGCAGGAGTCCAGTGACCCATTTGCCTACCTAGCAGGAGGCTGGGTGGGAGCTGCAAGGCCTTCTACCTACTGGTGAGGAGGTGTTACTGTTTGTATATAGATGGTCCCCCAAGCCTCATGTAGTCATGGAAGCGGCTGAACCTAACGTTTATGACTGATATGTTGTGTAGCACTGGGATTGGCGGTGTGAGTTCTGCACCCACCAAGGGGTGGTGCCAACATACAATGTAAGGTCAGAATGGGGGCATGTTTTCCTCTTGGCGCGGTTGGCTCTTGCCGCTTGCAGCCACCATGAACGGCTGCCCCCTTTTGCTCTGGCTGCTGCCTTGAAGTGTTGCCCCAGTGCCCTGCCACCCTGCCTTGGAGCCAGCTGATTATGGACTGAAATCCACAGAAACTGTAAGCTAAATGAACCTTTCCTTGCTTCACTTTGGGTGTCAGGTGTTTGTCTCAGCAACGAGAGAAAAAGTAACCAAGACAGGAGGGGTGGAGCCAGCCCCACAGCTACAGAGACTCTGTATCCCTCAGAGGGTGCCCTCCCCACCTGGGCACCCTCCACACCTGGGTGCCTCCCTAGGGTCTGCAAGCCTCAGCCTCAGGGCCAGCTGGAGGCCATGTCTTTCGGCAGCCCACCTGCAGCAGGATCCTCACAGAGGATCCCACAGTCACCTGTGTCTACCCAGGGCCAGTGCTGGGGACACACACCAGAAACCAGGGCCCAGAGCCACAGCCCAGGAGATTGAGGGGTGTGGTGCCACTCGGGAAAACCACAACCAAGGGACAGAGCCCTGGAAGCTGCCTCAGGGGCCACCAGGGACCCAGGTTGCCAGGACCTGGGTGGGCTCTCACTGAAGCATCTTTCCAAATCTTCCTGGGACCACGGTGCGAGTCTCAGCTGGTGAAGAGCAGACCATACTAGGCAAGAGCCAGGTAGGGCGACACAGCTGGATAACCCAGGGCCCCTGGACCCTCACAATGTGGAAGGTGGGCCACACTCGGGGAGGAAGCCAAGGACTCAGACCACACTGAAGCTGGGCCGGTCCAGAGTAATACTGCTGCCCCCCTACTCAGGACTTGCAAGTAAGGGGTCCAGACCTTTGTCCTCCTCAGAAGGGCTCCAACTAACTGTTCAGGGAACCCTTTCGAGAAAGCACTCCGTGGGGAGGGGACAGGCAGAGGCTGTGTGTGTGGACACGGGGTGCTCGTCCACCAGCTGCCCCCGGGACGGCCCCTCCTGCTCCACCAGCACGTGCCCTGCCATGGGAAGGGACTGGGGATCCCTTCTGAGGGCACCAAGGAGTGGCACGTTGCACAGGAGGGGTCCGAGAGCTCCGGGACTTCAGAGCACACAGCAGAAACCAGCTGGCCCTGTCTGCACAGGAGAACAGGATATACCCTGTTAACACCTGGGGAGGGAGGGAAACCCGAGTAGATACGCTGCCTGCCAGGCAAGGGAGACCAGACGTGGGGTGCTGGCAAGGGAGACTCAACAAGGGGCACCTGTGGGGGAGACCCAACCAGTAGCTCATTGGTTTGCCACGCAGCTGCCATGTGTGAAGTCCTAAGTTCAATTCCCAGTACCCACCCACCCCCAAAAAACTTTCATTCACATCTAAGGAAACTGACCAAACTGCCCAAAACACAGACAAAGCCTGAGAGAACGAGAGAACGTGCAAAAAGCTGTATACTCCTGTGGTCACCACAAAACCGCAGTGCCGGGCCAGCCTCAGAGCAGACGCAGCTCACACAGACAGCAGGTGCTGGCGCCCCCGCCCGGGTCCCAGCAGCGCTGCCAGGAAGCAGGGGCAGGGCGAGCTGCCCTGCCCTCCAGGTGTCATCCTAAGAACTGTCAGTAGAAGGGAGTCGAAGCTCAAAGGACGGCAGGACACTCAGACACACGACCCTGGTGAAACCCTAAAATCCAAAGCAAGGACACAGATGACTGGACCCCACAGGAACACCTGGAGAAAACCGTGCCAAGCTGCAGATGGAAACCTGGAGGAAAAACAAAGGCACGAGCAAATCCTGGGAGCTGCTTATCTAGGAGTTAAGAAAACCACGTACAGCACCGAGACCACAGAGGATGAGTGCTGATCAGCAAGGCAAGAAGGAAGCCCCCTAAGCACTGAGAGCTACAACACACACAGGATGGAAAGCGTGCACCCAGGGTGTGGGGCCAGCGGCCTGCCGGGGTGGGGAGAAGGTCACATCTGTCTAAACTCGAGGCTGTCACCATTTGCAATACACACAGGGGCTTCCCTCCAGAGGGTGGCAGTGGAAGCCATGCGGCTCCTGGTGTGGACGGCCACTCGCCCACAGGCCAGAAGCTTGGCCTAGACCGGGTGGGAGAAACAGAGCAAAGGACACCAGGGAAATGCATCAGAAAACCCCAGACGAGGAAAATGACTTCCTTTCACATCACAAGAAAGCTGAAGGAAAAGCTGGGCAAGGGCCCACGTTCCCCTGGTTTCCACCACAACGGTCACCATGGATTTAGCTCAGTGGCATAAGTGCCTGCCTGGCAAGTGCAAGGTCCTGAGTTGCATCCCCAGTACAAAAAAAAAAGAAAAAAAGTATGTGGGTGCTGAAGGCACATGACAGGTATTTTCAAAACTATTCTTTTTTTTTTTTTCAATAAAAATTGGATGTTTTCTAAAAGCACAGGTCAACTTGAATTTGCTCAGCACAAGCAGCCCCATGCCCTCCAGAAGCCACTCACCTCTCCCGAGAGAGGCCATACTCCTCGCATCCAGCTCCAGCCTCTGCACCACGGCGCTCAGGTCTATCTTGGTTCCGGCGAAGATGTTGGTGTGGAGGAACCCCAAGTCCTGCGAACCCCAGTGGAAAGGAGAGAAAGGCGGCCTCAGGCTGGCTCCACGGCTTCAGAGGGAGATGGGATGCCAGCAGCCTGCACAGGAAACCATGCAAGACTCGGTTCCCCCAGTGAGCTCTGCTTAGCCACTGGGGACTGGAGGGCGGCCTTACCTCCTGCCCTGCTTCCTGCCTCACTCCTGCTCCCCTGCGCCCCACTCCCAGCAGCATTCTCAAGAGCAAGCCCCAGGCCCCTTCCCACCCTTCCTCTTCAGGCACAGGGCATGGCAGCAAAGCTGGCCTGCTTCCAGGTCTACTGATGACCCACATTCACCCTGCACCAAGACATGGACCCCCAAGTCCCTCTGCTGGCTACCCTGTGGTACACCTAGCTCACTCAAGACCCAGGCTCTACAGATCCCACAGGGACCACGGCATCAGGTCCCAAAGGAGGGATCCTTTTGACCACCCTAAATACGCTACTCCTGGTGGAAGGATTCTTTCAGGCTAAGGGGATCTGAACTAATGGCAGGTGCTGGAAGAGTGCTGTGACTGCCCCATTCTGAAAGCAGGAGAGGGGACCCCAAGGGGAGATCTCTCCCTTGGCCTCCCCAGCATGCCTGGGACATGAGCCCAGAAAACCTGCACAGATAGATGCTGTAAAGATGGCCCGTAACTCTCCAAGGATTTATGCTTAACATGAAAAATATACCCAGGTGGTGATGAGTGTCTCTCAAGTATTATAATATAACCAGATTAGAAATCTCAATTCTGGGGCTGAGGATTTAGCTCAATGGCACAAGCACCTGCCTGTGCAAGCATGAGGTCATGAGTTTGATCCCCGGTACCAAAAAAGAAAAAAAAATTCAATTCCTGCTTCACCCGCTATTCATAATAAACTTCAATTTTACACTTTCAAGTTCTCTTTGCCGCTTTTTTTTTTTTTTAAGTACTAGGGATCGAACTTTTGCACTCCTGTATCGCAGCACTCAGGAAACTGAGACAGGAGGATCACCACCAACCAGTTCAAGGCCAGGCCGGGCTACATACCAAGACTCTATCTCAAAAAATAAAAAATAAAACAAGAACCACTCTCCCCTTCGCCTCCTAGAAATGACCCAGAAGCTCCCAGCCCGGAAGCAGACGCAGGCCCCGGCGGGGTGGGGCGAGGGAGGAAGCCGGGCAGAGGGCACAAACGGCCTCCCGCGCGGGGGCGAAGGCGCCGGCACGCGGCCCCCGGGCCCCTCGCTCCCCCCGGGCCCCTCGCTCCCCCCGGGCCTGAGGACGCGCGCCAGGGCAAGGCGGCGAAGGCCGGGTCAGGCGGGTCTCCCACCGCGGCCTCGCGCCGGCCGGCCTCACCTTTGCGTCCGCTCCGCCCGCCGGGCCCCGCGGAAGGGCCGCCTCGGGGACGGGGGGCGCGGGCTCCGCCCTGGGCCTCACGGCGGCTTGGTGCACGCGGGCCCGCAGCCCCCGCACTTTCCCCATCTTCTCGGGCGAGGGCCCTGCGGACCTGGGGAGCCGGCTCCTCGCGCGCACCGCCGGGCGGAAACAGGCGCCGCCGCCTCGGGTTCCGGGTTCCGCGCTCCGCCGACGGGAAGCAGCTTGCGGCGCGCGTGCGCACTGTGGCTGCCCGCGGCGGGGTGCGCACGCCGTGGACTCGGCGCCCAGACGATGGGAGCACGTGGCCTTTGTCCCTGGCAAGAGGCCGCGCGGGCAAGAGAAAGAGCAGGGCTCGGAGGAGCGGCGTGTGTCGCTTGTCGCAGAGCTGGCCCGCGGTGGGGCTGCCCCCGTCCCTCCGCCCCGGTCTCTTCCAGTGCACTGTTGCGTGTGCGTGTCTGGAACCAGAGGTCACTTGGCCCCTTCGGTGGGGATGAGGGGGAGCGCCCTGCGCAGCCATACCAGGCTCCCTT
Organism: Cuniculus paca; assembly: GCA_004365215.1. NCBI lineage: Eukaryota > Metazoa > Chordata > Mammalia > Rodentia > Cuniculidae > Cuniculus > Cuniculus paca. Next base: position 6,315 of record RJWT010044275.1, read on the forward strand.
CTTGGGCAGCCTGCGCCCTGCTCACCGCTTCAGTGCATCCAGCCAGGTGCTTAGGGAAAACAGGCCAAGGGTACGCACGCAGAGATCCCCACCGGCCCCCTGGGAACAAAGCGTGCCTCGGTTGGGCCACAGGCAAGGCTGCTGAGTCTAGGCCCAGTCGGGAGAGGGGCACCACTGTACCCTCCCTATGCTGGTGAGGGCGCTGGACAACAGGACAGCCCTGGCTAGAACCAATAGGAACAGGGGCTCCGGAGAGGAACGGTGGGGTTGCCAGCAGACGCATCTGACCCAGTGGGCAGCCCTATTGATAGACTGGCACTGGGGATTTATTTGGGGCTGGCCTGAGCATGCTCCCACAGGGGAATATACAGATCTCTTTCCGGTCCTCAGTCTGGGAAGTTTATATTTATAATGCCATGGAGAAGTTACTGGAATTCTAGTTGAAAGGTTTCTGTCCTAATATAAATTACTGGACATAACAGCAGGGGTATGGCCGAACCCCTCCCTTCCTGATTACAGCTTCCTCCTATGTGCGCAGAAATGCTGAAGTCCCCACGAGTGGGTTACATGTCATCAGTGCTTGCCCCAAACGCCATCCCCTTCCGGTTAGGGATCATATAACCCCACCCCCTCCATACCAGCCGGAGGAAATAGTTCAGGCACACTGGGTGAACAGTCATCTCTGCGTCCTCACCCCCAATAAATTCCTCCCTTAGATAGCTCTTGTTTCTCTACTGGGCCGAAGTACTCTTATCTCCTGCTTCTCTGCGCCACCAAAACATATATCCTATCATCAGACAGAAGCTTTCTCTCAATAAATACATTTTGCTCTTAACCTCCGTTGTTCCTAAAATCCATTCTTCGATTTTAGAGAACACAGACTCATATGGGACATCTAGTGGGTTGGGGGTTTCTTTACCCTGTATCACCATGACCAAGAGGCCCTGGAGCACTGTTGGCCTGGGCAACTGGGGTCTGTCATGGTGCCCTCTCTACTTGAGCACCTAGCTCGGGGCCCTGTGGTTCCTGTCGCAGATTCAGCATCAGGCACTTTGCTGGTCTGAGCTCACATCGCGAGACTGTGTGGCTGTGCCAGCCCACACTCACTGGAGCAGCCTCCTCATGTTATAGGGAGCTAACTTTGGTAGAAATATTGTGGGCAGCCAGATGGGGCTGCACCCTCGATAGGTCAATGCAGAAGGCAAGTGTGGCTGGAGGCGTAGTCCTGGAAGGCAAGACTTGAAGAAAAAGAACTGTGCACCCATATACTTTCCCTAGGGCATCAACCACCTTGGGGTGGAGAAGCAATTCTGCTTACCCACCCCTTCCAGGAATGTCCTTGTCTGCCCACCTGTGCCTTGTATCTGAATTGCTTCCCACTTCACACCTATCCTATGATCTGCCTCTGGATCAATATTACCTAAGAGACTATGCTTGTTTTTTTTTTTTTGTTTTTTTTTGCGGCACTGGGGATTGAACTCATGACCTCACGCTTGCCAGGCAGGTGCTTAGGCCACTGAGCTAGATCCCCAGCCCTTATCTTTTTGAGACAGCATCTCACTATGCTGTTCAGGCTGGCCTTGAGCTCACTTTGTAGCCCAGGCTCGTTTTGAACTCACAACAATCCTCTTATCTCAGCCCCCCGAGTGCTGGGATTACAGGTATGAGCCACCAGGCCTGGCTATATTTGTAATCTTATTGCTTGATTGTAGTTCTGTCCCACCTTAAACTTGCCTCACCTTGTGACTTTGCTCAATAAACATCCTTGAGAAGCGGGGTTAGCAGACAGCCCACTTTCCAGGCCCTTCTGTCCCTCTTAGAAGCTTTTCTTTCTCTTCATAAATTCTTCTTACTCTTAACTCTGCTTCACCCCGCAGTTTTAGAGAACACTGACTTGGTGTTTCGGATGTCTAACAGGCTGAGGGTTTCTTTCCCCTGCCTCACTCATCCCTGCCCCCCAGCACTGGGGTCAGCTTCAGTTTGACCAGTCGGTGCCACCCCAGCTCCTGTTCACATGTGATCGCCTCTGTACAGACAGCTAGACTTCTAAAGAGGTGAGCAGGCCTGGAAGGCACAGCCTGAGGGAGTGGGTCAGAGCCGTCGCCTGGGGAGCAGGTTCCCTGTGAAAGGATGGACTGGGCCCTTCCAGCGCTCCCATCTTCTCCCAGCCTTTCCACCCAGGCCTGGGAACAAGAAGGCCCCAGCCAGATGCCAGCTGCTCCACCTTGGACTTCCCAGCCTCCAGAGCTCTGAGCCAACAAACTTCCACTCATTATAAATTACTTGATGAGTTGTGTTCCATGTACAGCCACGCAAAACAGCAACGGAGAAAGATGCTCACTTGAGCCGGGCGTGGTGGCTCACGCCTGTAATCCCAGCACTCTGGAGGCTGAGACAGGCGGATCATTGTGAGTTCCAGACCAGCCTGGGCTACAAAGTGAGCTCAAGGCCAGCCTGAATGGCATAGTGAGACCCTGTCTCAAAAACAGGGCTGGGGATGTAGCTCAGCGGTCTAAGCGCCTGCCCAGCAAGCGCAAGGTCGTGAGTTCAATCCCTGGTGCCACAAAAAAATAAAATAAAATAAAAATATTTATTAAAAAAAAAAAAGAAAGAAAAATGCTCACCGGGACAGAGGTAGAGGTCCTGGAAGAAGATGATAGGGAATAGGGGAGGAAGAAGGCTCCAGAAGGACCATGGCCAAGAGGAGGAGCTATGGCAATCAGTTCATAGAAGGGTGGGGACTGATTTCTTCAGGCTGAGTGCTGCTGTGTAGTCCAGGCTGGTTTCCAACTCATGGCAGTCCTCCTGCCTTAGCCTCTTGAGTTCTGGGACTGCTGAAATTTTCTTTGAAAAGAGGTACTGCATACATGATAGGATAGGGAGGGGAATCCTGACCTCCATCTGCCTAGGGTCCCAGCCAGGGCTGAGAATTAAACAGACAGAAGATAAACGGGAAAAGGTTTATGTGGCCCAAGAGCCTTGCAGGAAGAGAAGACCTAAAGATGAGGCAAAGCCTTGGTTGGACGGAAGTCTCTGGCCCGAGAGGAGAGGCGGCAGTGGGAAACTACACTGGACGGGCGGCCTAAGGACCCCATGCAGCCTATTTTCTGAGTCCTGGGGACAGGACTGCCCACTGCACCTCCCCGAAGGAACGGCTCCGCTCTCCTGGCACCGGGGCGTCCTCCACAGGAGAGGTGACTCAGTCTCAGCAGGACAGGGAGGTGAAACCACACTCCCGAACCTGCTGTCTCCCAGGGCCTGTGCCCAGGAATCCCTGTGACCAGGGCCCCTCCAGGCTGCAGCCTCGCCAGCCGGCGCAGACACACCCAGGATGCATGCAGAGGACACCTTTCTTCTCCAGCCCTGGCCACCTCTGTGATTTCCAGCTTCCTATCGACTTTTTGGGAGACTTCTGTGTGAAAAGAACTTTCTCTATGAAAACATATTTGTCCTTGGTGACTCAGGACTGCACTGCTCTGCAGCTCACTTCTTCCCTGAAACAGGGATTCGAAGTTTGCCCCACTCCCCTTGCTCCCTCCAGGGGTGACACAGGACACAGCAGGTGTGGCCTGGTCCTGTCAAGGCCAGGTTCCTGCTGGGACAGCATGGAGTTCCCTCATACACACACAAACAGAAGCTTTCTGAAGGGCAGTTTCAGGACAGATGTCAAAGGCCTGGCAACTAGCCAGGTGTGGTGGCTCACGCCTGTAATCCCAGCTCTCAGGGGGCTGAGACAGGAGGATTGTTGTGAGTTCGAGACCAGCCTGGGCTACAAAGTGAGCTCAAGGCCAGCCTGAATGGCATAGTGAGACCCTGTCTCAAAAAGATAATGGCTGAGGATTTAGCTCAGCGGCTTAAGTGTCTGCCTGGCAAGCGTAAGGTCATGAGTTCAATCCCTGGTGCTGCAAAAAAAAAAAAAAAAAAAGGCCTGGCAACTGATATTTATTAAGTATGGTCTAAAAATACAGTGAATGTTTAAATTTTAAAAAATTTAGGATATAGCTCAGTGGCACAACGCCTGGCTGGCAAGTGCGAGGTCGTGAGTTCCATCTCTGGTACAAAAAAAAGTAAAAAAAACTTGAAATTCGCCACTGTCTCTCTTCAAACACACCTATCCCATAGTCCTTGCCCTTTCTACAGCGGCTCTGAGTGTCTTTCCTAGTGTTTTTAGTTCCTCCATCCTGGCTGCCTTGATATCCTGAATTGATTCAAAACATTTCCCTTTCATGATCATTTTGACTTTGAGGAAGAGACAGAAGTCACAGGGTGCAGATCCAGTGACTATGGTGAGGAGGACGCAGCGTCCTATTTAATGAACCCGCCTGTCTGTTAGATGGCACCTGACAGTTTGGACCTACGATGGTCCCCAAGGCCTGATGTGTTCAGAGGTGTGGCCTGGTTGGACACCAGGCACTGGAGTGTAACCTGGAAGGGTGGATCTCCTTTCCTGGCCTTCAGTCTCTCTCCCTGCTTCCTGGTCGCCACGATGTTTTTTGTTTGTTTGTTTTTTTGCAGCACCAGGGATTGAACTCACGAACTTGCGCTTGCCAGGCAGGCACTTAGGCCACTGAGTCAAATCCCTGGCCCTTGTCTTTTTTTGAGACAGGGTCTCACTATGCCGTTCAGGCTGGCTTGAGCTCACTTTGTAGCCCAGGCTGGTCTCGAACTCACAACAATCCTCCTGTCTCAGCCTCCCAAGTGCTGGGATGACAGGCGTGAGTCACCACACCTGGCTCCTGGTTGCCTCTGTGTGAGCCACTGTCCTCTCTCGAGGTCCTTCCACCCTGTAGTTCCTGTGTGTAGCCCTTTGAACACGGACTGAGCCTTCCGGAGCTGTGAGCCAAAATAAACCTCTCCTCCTCAGGTTGCAGGTGATGGGTATTTTGACTGACACAGTGGAAGTATTCACTGTGTTTTCTACCACACCACACAGAGAGTCAGGAAAGAAGACTCCAGAACTACCACAGAAAGTGGCCAGAATGACAGGATGAGGGTTTTTGAAGCAAGGGGAGGACTTTTGTGGGGAACCACAGAGATGACTGTCCTTGAAAAGAAGAGCACTTATCGACATTTTAGATAAACTTGGCCCTGTCTCCATGTGTTGATATGTACAGAGCTGGCTAGGTTCTTTCTTTATCCCTTCAATTGGCTTTAAGCAATGCAAATTGGGCTGGCTGAGGAACTGTTAATCTCTAAGGCAAAGCAACAGGTCAGTGTTACCCGGCCCAGTGACTCCCCAAATATGTGGTTGAGCTGGGCAGGATGGAGAGCCATGCTCCACGCTGTCGACTGGGACCCAGCCTCAAGAAAGAGGCTGTGACTTCCCAGGGCTAAAAGATTGTACATCAGAACTGAAGCACCGACCCCAAATTATTAGCTGTTATCTCAGTTGTTATGCAGATTGCTCTCTCTGCATTTCTTGCCCTCTGCATATCGAAGAGGTGATCTCAGACCTCCTACCTAGCCCAGCTCAGGTAGTCACAGCAGTCACAGATTTCCCGCCA
>RJWT010044276.1:0-11817 GCA_004365215.1 Cuniculus paca
AATTAATTAAAATAAAATAAATAAAATACAAATCCGATCAAGAAGTCAACCAAAAATAAATGCTGGCAGGGCTATGAGGAAAAAGGAACTCTTCTCCACTGTTGGTGGGAGTGTAGGCTGGTGCAACCACTGTGGAAATTCCTCAAAAATTAGGATTGGAGGTCCTATTTGACCCGACTATTCATCTTCTGGGCATCTTCCCAAAAGAACTAAAGGCATCATACCACAGTCATATATGCACACCCTTGTTTATAGCAGCACAATCTGTAATAGCTAAATTTTGGAAGCAACCCAAATGCCCATCAATCAATGAATGGTTAAAAAAGTTGTGGTTTTAATATAATGGAACATTAGTCAGCCATAAAGAAAGATAAAATTGAGATATTTATAGATAAATAGAAGGACCTTGAGACCATAATCATAAGTGAAATATATCGGACACACATGTATAAACATGGTATTATCTCTCTCATGTGAGAAACTGAAAACATAAATAAGAACATAAATGTACAATAAATACTGTGAAACAGGAAAATGTTCAAAAAGAAAAGGGAAATAGGCAGGGGGAGGGGAAAGGAAGGAAGGGAAAGAAAATATGAGAAAAAAAGGATAAAATAAAAACCTAACTTTGTGAATGCGAAGGGGAAGGAGGTTTGAAAAGAAGGGATAGGAATGGGGGGAAAAAAAGAGGAATCAAGATATATCTATCTGTACAGATACAAATTCTCTATAATGAATGTGGTCATAGTGTATACCTAAATTGTACCAATAAATTTAAATTTAAAGAATAAATAAATAAAATACCTGGTCTTTGAGTCTGTGATATTTTGTTACGGTAGCCCTAGCAAATACAATCAATAAGTACACAATATTTTTATGGTTTTAATTTCTTCCTCTTTTTAACAACTGTATCTATTTACAGATAGATGCATAAAACATTTATTTTCAAGAATCTTGTCTTCTACAGAGGACATCTGAAACCACACACAGCCTATGCATTCCTTCCCTATCATAATCTCCCCCAACTCTCCCTCTAAAAGTAAGGTTACAGATTAGTTTTTCATGCATTTTGAGTACTATTTTCCAGATGCACATGACAAATACAGTATCTTCTCCTATTCTGAATCTATCTGTCTACTCTCTTTATAGCATCTTTCAATAAATTTAAATTCTTGATTTTAATGCAGTCCAATATATCTTTTCCATTAGTGCTTTTTATATCCTCTTTAAGAAATCTCTGACCCTGATAATATTCTTCTATATGTATTATCCTCCAAACCCTTTAAAGGCTTTAAAAGTTTTTCTTTTTATTTATGTCACTAATCCTCCTAGAATTGATGTGTTTGGTGTTTTTGGTTTTCTGAGTGAAAAGCAGGGATCTAAATTTGTTATATAAATATTCAATTGTTCCAGGATCATTTATTTAAAAGTTATCTTTTAAATACAGATATAAACCGGGTACGGTGGTGCACTCCTGTAATCCCGGCACTCAGGAGGCTGAGGCAGGAGGATTGTTGTAAGTTTGAGACTAGCCTGGGCTACAAAGTGAGTTCAAGGCCAGCCTGAACTAGTGAGACCCTGTCTCAAAAACACAAAAAAATTTTTAAAAAATTAAAATAAAATGAATATAGATATCAAGTATTTATGTATGGATCCAATATGGTCTATTTGGTTCTATTAGTTTATCTGTTCATTCCCATACCAGTGACAAGTATCTTGGTTACTACAGCTTTAGAATAAATCTTGATATTTGGTAGGGAAAGTGATACTATCCTATTCTTCTGCAAGCATATTTTGGTGATTCCAGATAATTTACATTTCTATAAAAATTTTAAGTTAAGATTTTCTAGTTATAATACACATTCAGGCATACTTCCACATAAAACATACTCTCCCCATTAGGTTTCCAAAATTCTCCTTAGAAATCTTTTACTTTTTTGTCAGATTTAATTTAAGAACTTTTTGGGTCAGCAGTTCACGGTCTTGGTTTGCTCGTTTTTGAGACAGGTCTCACTACTTAGCTCAGGCTGGCCTTGAGCTCATAATCCTCCTGCCTACGACTGTCAAGTGCTGGGATCACAGAGATGGACCGCCAAGACCAGCTCTCTTTCTGTTCTGCTTTTGTTTTTTCTATTCTTAGTAGTATTTTCTATTCATTTCATTGACGAAAGGTTTTTAATATACAGAAATAGTTGATTTTTTCAAAATATTGAAGTCACACTTTAAACTTTCTTTAAAAGCCCCCCAAAGATCTACAATTATTTACACAGTTTTGTTTTGATTTTTTTAACCTGTAAGGAATGACCGTTTTTGTGTTTTCTTGCCCTACTGGCCTGGCTGGAAGTCCACCGTTATCTTTAATAAAAATGGTAACCGTGAGCCACAATGTCTCACCTGCCCCTATGCAGAGGGAGAGCTGTCAACATTTCATCTTGGTGTGCTATAGTTAGTTAGTTGGCCTGAATGTTGTTTGCTTGTTGCAAACTTTTTACCTTTTATCTGATTTATGAAGCTCTTACTTGGTTCTAGTTTGTTGAGTTTATAACATGAATGAAAGTTGAATTTTACCTAACTTTTAAAAATCTATTCTGTCACTATGATAAAACTATAATGACTGATTTTCAAATGCAAAAATCATCTTTTAGTCCTAAAAATAAACTCAACTTGGTCAGGTTGGTTATTCATAGTACATACACAACCTGATTCCATTTGTTAATATTTTAAGAACTGTTCATCTGTGTTCATAATCAGATTAGTATATAATTTTCTTTATTTTCCTTGATAGCTTATGTATCAAGACACACTATACACATAAAATGTGCCGGGGGAGGGGGGAGTCTCTTTTCCTACAGAAAAGGTTGAAAGAAAAAGATGAAAAGAGAAAAAGAGTTCGACGGACTCTAACCTCATCTACTTTGGCTCATTTTGATCCAATCTCACTGACTTCCTTGCTATTTCTCGAACATATCTAGCAAACTCTCATGTATTTCTTCTTCCCAGAGAACTCTTTCTCCAGGCCCAATATGCTTATTCCCTTGCTTTCTTAAGGTCTCTGCTAATATATCACCTTATCTGAGAAAGTTTACTTGACTAAAGCGGAAATCACAGCCCTATCTCCTTGTCCTATTTTACTTTACCCATAGCAGTTATCTCCATCTGATAAATAATTATTTATCTGTCTCAGCAGTAAGTGTGTCTCTTGAAGATGAGAATTTTTGCCTACCTCATTCAAACATGAGTCCCTAGATCCTAGAATGGGTTCTAGCTCACAATTACAAGAGCATTCCCCTCTCCTAACATATGAAGAAACAATGTGTATTACTTAACTTACAAAGTGTGTTGGACACATGAAATAATAGAGATAAACACAGAAAAAGAAACTATGTACACAGATATATATGTACAAACCAGCAAAGGAGAATGTATATGAAATAATATCCCCATACTCGTACATGGTCATCTTTGGGAATTATATTATTTAACATTTCAAAGATATTATAAAACTAGACAGCTGGGGCATCACTGTTTATGCACCCTAAATGAAAATTAATCAAGAGTCAGATAAGGCTATTTTTGATATAGAAAATAATTCTTCCAATACTTGGTCTATGAATTCCTGGAATTCATTTCCTCTTGTACTCTTATCTTCTATCCTAGTCTTACTACAAATTTTGGACCCACAACATAATTGCAGTTCAAGTATACCACCTTCTGAACAGCACCTCCTATCTTTCAAGCTAACTCCCAGCAGGTTGTTAATGTTAACAAGTTCTCAGCCTCAATGGGATTACCAATTTGTTGATGAAATCATCATTTCATTGCCCACAACTTGCTTCCTCCAACACAATCATTCAATTTCTAGTTTATATTCCACGGCCTACTGTTACAACTTCTCCTTCAATATGCTACCAACTTTCTGGATCCTCCCTGTCACCATTCTCTTCCTGCTTGATTGGCTACTTCTCAATCAACTCTTTTGCTTCTTCTAATCTTTACACTTTTAAAATTTAAGAGGAGCTAGGGTTTGGTCTCCAGATCTCTATTTTTCTCTATAAATACATACTCTCTAAGAAATCTTCAATAAAGAGTGATTGCTTAAATGCCATTTTTAAGTAGAAAGCCCTAAATTTATTTATTTAGCTCAGACCATTTGACTAGGATGAAGATTTCATATTTAAATGCCTCACTATCTCTTCCTGGATGTCAAACAGACACTTACATGGGTAAACATATGTAAAACCAAAATCTGTAACTTCTTTCCAAAACCCACTCTTCCCTTATACTTTACTTTAGCAAAAGCTATCTATAAGCTTCCAGTTGGCCAAACTCTGAAACTTTAAAACCACCCTTGACTTTTCACCTTTATATCATACCCCACATGCAAATCATAAAATCATGTTAGCTCATCAAACGCAGATAATACTTTCCCAACCACTGACTGCAATCATCTCATGCTATATTTTACTGTCTAATAAAAGGTCTCTCAGTTGTCATCTTGGTCCCTCAGTTTATTCTTCATAGCAATCAGAATTTTCTGATGTAAATAAGATTCTGTACATCTACATAAAACCCTCAATACCTTCTAAAGTCACAAGAATCTTAACAAAACAAAATCTCCTCCTTCAGTCACAGTTCTCACTGCCCTCAACCATCTATTATTCTCTCCCTGACTCTCCACTCCAGACACAATGTTTCCTTGAAAATGTCAAGCACACTCCCACATCCTGATGGCATTTTGCTCTCCCTGAAATATCTTGCTCCTGGTAACAGTGACTTGCTCAAGTTCCAGGCATCTGCTCAAGGGCCACTATGAGAAAGGCCTTCCCTGAGTACATGATAAATTGTCTTTCCATCCCTCTACCCTGCCTTATTACACTTCGTATTTATCTTGTTTACTATGTAGTTGCTTACTGCCTGTCTCTTCCAATTTGAAGGTAAGCCTCTTAAATTCAAGGAGTTAATTTTGTTCATTGTTGCACTCTCAGAGCCTAAGACAGGGACCAGTGCAAATAGTAAACAGTAAATATTTGTTGAAAGACTGAACTGATGTTTTTCACATCTTTATAACCAGTATTTTTACAAATAAAATTTTAAATACAGTTTTTCTATCAATTATTTGTGATCTTTCTCCTACTGAAGCATTTCTCAATCTTAGCACTATCAATAGTTCAGCTGGACAATTCTGTTATGAGGAAGTGTCCTATACATTGTAAGACATTGAGCACCATTCCTAGCCCCTTCCCACCAGAGACCATGACACTCCCCTAGTTGTAACATCCATAATATACCTAGATTATCACTGAATGTCCTGGGATGCATTTCCTTCATCTCCACTGAGAAGTAGTGTTAAGGGATTTGGTTTTTCTCTGGTTTACAAGAAATTAGGTCTCACTTGAGACACCCAGTGTGTACAGATTTAAGTCTTCAAAATAAATAATTCTACATCCTGAAGGTAGGTTCAAGTGACAATTACTCTCACATAAAAATGATTTTAATTTAACCCTAAAATAAAATTCTATTATACTGTTGAGTTTACTAATACCAAAATATAGACACAGAAGTATAAATTTTTTCTGTACTACTGCCTTTACACACACACCCAGCCCTGGGATAAAATGTACCTTTTCATTCTCACTAAATCCTAATGGTAATTAATATCTAAAAGAAAAAAAATCACTATTTCTACTTTATTGACTATCAGTGAGTGTTGAGAATTAAACATTACCTTTTGGTACAAATGTGTATGCAACTGTCATACAGAGCAAATTTTACTGGCACTTGACTGCCAGGCTGAGGGTAAATATTACTGAAAAATTATTTTGCTTGCCTTGTCATATTTTAGCAGTCAAATTGCTACAGGGTGAAGTGATTCAATAAGAAAATAGGTAACACTTTTTTTTCTTGCTAAATTACCATTTAATGCAGTGCTACAGTGTTTGCTGAAAGAAAAAGAAGAAATGACAATAAAATTGCTGCCGGGTTTTAACCATTTATACTCAAAGGAACTAAAACAGTCTGACAGAGAAGTAAAAACTGCTAAGTAGTCTATGCTAAGTGCTATTACATTTATTAACTAATATGCTGTATGCTTAATGAAGCCATATATTTAGTCAACCTGGTACTACATGGTAAGTGCAAGATTATTTATTATATAAGGTTTTCATGTTCCATTTTCCTAAAGCACAGGAGTAAATGACAGTTGTTTGAGTTTTAAATTTTTTTCTACAAACATCAACTATATGTCTGACATTTTTCCTTTCAAGCAAAAAAAAAAAAAACAAAACAAAAAACCAATGATAAACAAAACATTACCAAAGGATAGTATCTCTACTAGTGTTTCAGGATACATAAATGAAAAAGTCAAATTACTTTCATACAACTGTTAAAAATAATTTTCACTTCATATTATCTAATATTCTATTCTTAGCTACTCTTGTTAGAAACCTGATATGCTAAATAAATATTTTGGCAATTTTATCCATTTACCAGTAACCACAATAAGTAAATGACTTAAAGGCAGTTAAGAAAAAAAACAAAAACAAAAACAAGATTACTAAAGCCTAAAATACTTTAATAGCAATAAACAGATGAAGTATTTGGGCTACTTTATGACTGATTATACAAAAAATTTTCAAATAAATTATAAAGAGATTTATCAATATTCAAAGCTACCTGCAGTCAAGTCTTCTGGCTATTTCTATTCTTTGTTAGCCAAAAGCCTAGGAGAATAATTCTGTGGCACAGTTCTATTTAACATCAAATCCCTAGCAACACTATTAGACATCAGCCAATTGGAATAATAATAATGTATCTTCCTAGCAGAAGAGTTGGCTGGGCTACTAAACACTATTTATTTTTCTCTTCTGAATACTGGCAGCATGTCCATTATTGAAATCTCTCTCCTCTCTTCCCCTTCTTTTACCCCCTGCTCTCACAGCCTTAAATGCAGATAAGGTTTATTTTTGCCCTTCACATAAAACTATATAAGAATGAATTAAAAATTATCTGACTCTGCTTCATCTAAGAATAGTTTAAAAGATATGTTTAAAATTAAAGTGGTATGTTAAAAATGATTAGTTACATAATCTCAGACACAGCCACAAATTAAAAAAAAACTTGTATTATAGAGAAATAATCATTGTCCACCATATCTAATTGTCAGCAGAAATACATTTTTAAAATATTTTAACCTACTATAATGCCTTCAAACGATTGTTGGGTAGTCTGTATAACAGAGGAAATACTAAAACAGGGCTGCCTTAATAAAACAAAATGAAAGCATCAATCCGGAGAGTTCATGAACATTCTTTAAAGAGGACAATGTGTGATGCTTTAGTATTTTTAAATCTGTATTTAAAATTTTTAAATGTTACAATAATGTTGATTAAAATTTTTCTTCCAGGAAAAAACACATGTATTTGTAGCTTAATGCTATACCACAAATAAGACCTAGGAGCAAACAGAAATCAGCCCAAGTCATACCTTACCAAGCAATTTTAAGAATGGACAAGTTATTAGATCTTTCTTAATCTCTGCGACCTACCCTACAGAATGGATATCATACTATTTGTCCTCTCAGGGTTATTTTAAAAGAGTTGTTTTCCATTGATTCACGTAATACACAAATCCAGAATAATGGCATAAAAAGCAAAAATCATGACATATGACTATAAAGTTTTCATGGGCCAACACATAACTTTTTAAAGCATACTCTTCAAATACAGATACCTTCTTTCATATTTAAATTAAAGGCTACAATTTCTTATATTGGTTTTGCTAAACAATAAGCATATAACAATTATAATTCAAGAATATTTCAAAAGACTAATTTTATTTGTGAACAACCAAAGTATGTGAAATGGGCTAATACAAACCGTAGTCAAAGATGAAAGTTCATTTTCTTCAATATGCACCTATTTTATTCAATTAAAATGTCAAGACATTCTCCAATTTACAGATTTTCAATTTACAGATTTTTTTAAAAATTGACAACAATTTTCATTCCAATAACTTAAAGTATTAGTTTCAAGAAGGGTTTTACATAAAATCCAATATTATACTGGCTTGATAAATACAAGTGTCAAATGACATTAAGGCCTAACATTTTAAAAACTTTCCCAAAGATCTTAACGCTTATAATCTTATTAATTTTTCTGATTCTACCAAAAATGTTTAATTTATACCCATTTATTTAGAAAGGAACTTTTTACTCAAATTTCTGCAACTTTTCCATATTCCATTTACTTGTTTCTTACACTAATTGAAACTTGTGGTATTTTAAAATTATTGTTTTTAAAGAAGGTAGTATCTAACAATTTTTAAGGATCAAAGACTTTCCTTAATATAAAACCTAGAATACAAATCAATATTTACAGTTTAAAAAATAAATGCTAAATTTGGGCACCATTTCATGATAAACTATAAATCCTTTACTTCCTATACCTTACTCCTTCCTTCCCACAACACAGGACACATTTAAGTATTTCCTCACAACTTCATAAAGTAAAAAGACATAAATCTTTACACATCCATGATAGGTATTTTAAAAGTAAAGATTAACAAGAAGTCTAAAGCCTGGAGATGGGAAAAGTTCAGTGACAGAACATTAATCTAGCAAGCCGGGGGTCCTGGGCTTGATCCCTAGCAGACAGGCAAGAAGGAAGGAAGCAGAAAGTAGCACACAAGGGAGGGAGAGAGTTAGAGATAGTCAGGGAAGGAGGAGACTGATATAAAAAGCACTAACATGCTGTTAAAAAAAAAAGGGGGGGTGGAGCAACTGCAAAACATTTAAAGCATTCTCCTGAAAACAGAAACTCTTTCCCATGAGTTTAACCAGAATATCTCAGTTCTGAAAATAGGTTAAGTACCAATGCAATAGTTAAAGAGCCACCTACTTTTTCTTTTATATAATGAATAAACATTTTTGCATTAAATAAACAAATAAGAGTTTCCTTTCTAACCAAGAAGATAAGCACTCAAGCTTTGGAATTTAAAGATGAGCTAGAAAAGATACTATGCTGCCATCTATCTACCCAAAAGGGTACAAAAAAAAGGGGAAAAAAAAAAAAAACACAGACTAAAGATTTCACTTCATTTTACACAGAGGGTCAAGGTCCATGGCACATTCAACTGTATCATTATTCTCACCAGATAAACAATAACTATTAATACACTCTTCAACGATACTCAGGGACTTCTAGGAATTATTTCATATCCCAAATAAAATAACAAGGTGAAAGAATGAGGTTTCTGACACTATCTGTCCAGCTTTACAGACCTCATCAAAAGTAGGATATAATTTTTTGTTTTAGGGAAAAGAGAAAAGAGGGCCAGGGATTTAGCTCAGTGGCCTAAGTGCCTGCCTGGCAAGCGCGAGGTCATGAGTTCGATCCCTGGTGCCGCCAAAAAAGAGAGAAAAGAATACAAAGAAGAATTTATAAAACAAACCCTGAGTGTAGAGTTATTCAAAGAATATTCCTCTGTGACATTTTTTTAAATGTCAATGGTAATAACTGACTTTTGTACTAAAATTAATGGTATTTTGCTACCATTGTAAGAGTTACCATTAAAAGAACTACTATATTAAGAATAACAGTCTATTGTTTAGCCTTAGAAATATTTGCTACATAGTATTTTGTAACAGATGTAGCCTTAAAATAGATTAATACAATTATTGTCTAAAGCCTTTGGTTGATTGTTTTCTCATCCAGCAATGACTTCCTGATCATCTTTCCATTTGGCCAATCTCTATTTATAAAGTCTGTTATGAGTCTAATTCCATGCACCATAACCTAAACCCTGTTCATTTCCTCAGACCTAACCCCACAGAAGTTTTCACAGCAAAACTCCACAGGACATCATTTACATAGATTATGACATGAGTGTTGCCACCTGGAGTTGTGTAATTAGGCAGCAATGATTAGGATCACCTGAGAAGACATTTTTAAACAAAGTGCTATTGCCATTGACACCTATAAAGGAATCATTGGCATGAAACTTTCCCACCAAGAACACTATAAAAAGCCAGATATAATCCAATTAATTTAATACACTGCTGTTGGAAGTTACTGGAAAATAGCCAAACTCTTCAGAACTTAAAAAGCTAAGATCCCAGGGCTGGGGATCTAGCTCAGCGGTCTAAGCGCCTGCCCGGCAAGCGCAAGGTCGTGAGTTCAAACCCCAGTGCCGCAAAAAAAAAAAAAAAAAATAAAGCTAAGATCCCAAGAAAAGTAAAAATGCATTAAGGTGAGTCCTATATTCTGCAGTGCTTTTGAACTTGGGCTCAGTAAACAAGCAGAGGGCACAAACCACAAAAAACACAAGTTTTACAACTAAGACCTCAAAAGGATATACCACAGACACAAAGGCAAACTGAAACTAGTCCTTCACAAAAAACAAACCCAGCAATCATAAGTCCTTATAAAATATCAACAAACACTGTGTCATCTTCCAAAGAACTGCTGTATTAAGACCAACGTGCTATTATTTAACATGTTTTCAAACTTCTGACTGGAGCAAGATGAGCCTTCTCTTATATATTCTTATGCCTTATGTCCAGATGTCCCCCCAAAATCTCATGCGGTTGTATTTGAGGCTTTTCAAAGGTGGCTGGATTGAGAGTGTGTGATGCTGGGATTAAGGGTGTGCAATTATTAAATTAGTCTGCTGATTGATTTGGCAAAGTTCTGGGTATGGATAATGGGAAGCCCCACCCTAAGTGTGAGTGCTACCCAACCTACGGGTGGTAGCCTGGATAGAATATAAAGGACAGAAGGCGGGCTGCCGTTGCTGCTTGTCACATTGCTACTCTGCTGCCTTCCTCATTCTGCCTGCCATGAACTGTTTCTCCTCTGCAATGCCCCTCTGCCATGGCACTCTGTCTTAGAGCCAGCCAACTATGAACTGATGACTCTACAAGCTATGAGCCAAAATAAACCTTCCCTCCTTTGAGTGTTGGGTATTTTGTCTCAGCAAAAAGTAAACAAGACATGTATTTTACAAAAAATAAAGAGTCAATCATATCTGGAGTTAGAACACATCTACCAGACTGTCCACACTTTGCCATACAAAATGCACAGTAGCCAATAAAAATTTAACAGGCATGTCAGAACACAGGATCAAACATCTAGAAACTAAAAAGGAAGTGAGTCAACAGATGATCTCAAAATTAAACTTACCATACACAGACATAGTCTTACTGTTCTCATTGCTGAGACAAATTACCCAACACCCAAAGTTAAAAAGGGGAAGGTTTATTTAGCTCGAAGTTTGTAGAAGTTTCAGTATATAATCGGCTGGTTCCACGGCAGGCACATGGGAGAGTGGCAGCACTTCATGGCAGTGGAAGACAGCAAAAGCAACCAGAAAGAGAGACAGACAGACAGACAGACAAGCCTCTTTCTGTCCCTTATATTGTACCCAGTCTTCCAGGATTAGGGAAGTGCCAGTCCACTGATTGCTGAATCAGCAATCACCCACCCTTAATACCAGCACCCTTAATCCCAGCACTGCACTACGAATCAATAGCACACTTTAGATTTAGCCATCTCAGAAAAAATCCTATGAGCACATGAGGCTTTGGAGTGGACGTGTAGACACAAACCATAACAGACATTAAAATAAGTTTGACTAAAATGTTCAAGAAAATATAAGACAAAATGGAGAATTTCACTAGCAAAGTGATCTGTGAAAAAGAATACCAAATGTAAGATCTAAAAGTGAAACATATAGTAACTGAATTAAGGACTCAATAGATCAGACAGAGCGGCAAACTGATTAGTAAATCAGAAAACGTCAGTAAAAAATATCCAGAATGAA
>RJWT010044277.1:0-11812 GCA_004365215.1 Cuniculus paca
TGTGTGTGTGTGTGTGTGTGTGTGTGTGTGTGTGTGTATCACTCAATGCTTTAGAAACTAAAATTTAAATGCAGTTTATTCATGAGTTGACACATTCACTAGATCTTCAGGCTAGAAATGAGATCAGGTGACTTTTGATTAGGTTCTCTGTTTTTAGCGGTGTTTGTTTACCTCTATCTTACAGACAAGGTAATTAGAAAGTGGGAAGATGAAACCAGAATCACACTTTCTGGTACACAGTAAGGAATGAATTAGGAACACGAAGCCTGTTCCATGGGGTCTCTGTGTAGGGACTGTCCCACTGCCCTTCCTTGGCAGGGGAGTTCTTATGGACCTGGCTGACAGTCTTAGGTTGATAAAATGTGTGGAAGCCTAGCACAAGTCTGTAATTTCAACACTCGAGAGGCTGAGGCAGGAGGATTGTTGCAAGTTTGAGACCAGCAGGGCTACAAAGTGAGCTCAAGGCCAACCTGAACTGCATAGCAAGATCCTGTCTCACAAAGACAAAAAGAAAAAAAAAAGTGTGGATATCAGTGCCTGGGGTTTCATTGCTATAACTTAAACATTAAATTAAAATCACAGCATGTTCAACTTCATATTCACCTTAGAAAGCAATACTTTTCCATATCAAAAGGATTTGAGGGTAATTTTCAGTTTCAAACAACTTTTAAGCAACTTCATGAAAAATTAAGTTAATGACATATACATTCAAGGGGTGAATGTAATATACAATGTATGTTTAAATAAAAATATTTAATGAGGCATGACAACCAACACCTGTAGTCCTAGCACTTGGAAGGCTGAGGCAGAGGATTGCCCCAAATTTGAGGCTAGCCTGGTTTGCACAGTGAATTCATGGCCAGTCTGGACTACGTAGCCAGACCTTCACTCAAATATACAAAAACCAACCAACCAGCCAACCAACAGACAAAAAACATGTTATGGTAAAAAACACACTGTCATTAATCCATCTCAAAATACACATTTTTGCTTCAAGTATACCTTGCACATTATTCTTGCCGCTTTTTAAAGTAGCTCTAGATATCCTCTTACATGAATGTCTTTGTGAGGTATGGGCAAATATATGGTGAATACTGCTGCCAAGTGCCACTTAAGAAAGGCAGGCTGGTAAAATCGTTACGCTATGTCCTCCCACCTTTTACACCAGATCTGGAACCCTGAGGCTTTAGGCTGTTCCCCAAAGTCAAAATGGCCATGAAATAATTTGATTCAATTCAGGACATCAGCCTCAAGAGCACAACTAGACATCTAGACACACACACACGCACACACGCACTCACGCACACACACAAGAGTCCTAATCACTTCTAAGTGAATTCTGCGTAACAAAAATGAAAGCAAGTAAAACTCAGTTTTATTTAATAATTGAACCTTAAAATAATCTTTGACTTTCCCCAAGATTCTTTGCAGTTCTTTATATTATTACAAGCTCCATATCCTGTGTTAGCAGCACTTAACTAGTCGTATTTTAGTTTTACAGAAGAATAATGAATTTAAAATACACATAAAAACCATAGCCATATGACCTTTAATTACTTCTTGGGCTGTACCTTCATACCATACCACCTCATCCACACATATTTTCATGTGCGTGTCCAGGTACACAGGGTATATTTCAACCTGCGTTCTAATTTACCAACATGCATGTTGTTAAGAAATTTGTTTCTTCCTTGACCTTGTCGCCTTTGCTTGCTCTCATCGCTTTTCATTTTTGTAATCTTGTTTATTCTTTTGTGACATTTGGCACCAAATGAACTGTACAAATTTCCACTTCCTTTCCAAATATGATTAAAATTGGAACCTCAAGGAAAGTGGTAAAAAGTGATCCCTTAAACTATCACAGGATAAAAAATGACTAAAGAATATTGTTTTGAATTGTGAAATTTCTTGAATTGTGAAGTTCCTATTTTTTACCAATATGTAAATAACTATTTGACCTGAAAATGTACATACACATATGGCAGGAAATACAGACTTAATAATTAGTAGGAAAGGACCTTAGCCGAGGTCTGGTCATCAATCATTTGACAGAAATGGGGGAAAGAGGACCTGGCATGTCACATACCCGATGAAGGAAGAGGGAAATCCTGGGTCCCCATCCTGTTTATTTTCATCTCCTCCTCAAAGATGACATTCCAGTCAGACAGACAATGCTGCTTCTTAAAGGAATAAAGATGGAACTATCAAAGGTTCTTGGCAATCTGGACACAGATCCGTCCATAAAGCAACTTTCTTGATTCCTGCTTCTTTTGAAAAATCTTACAAGGATGTGTGACCCCCACCACACTCCTCCTGTGTCTTGTTTTGCCTTCATGGAAAGAGAAAGAATAGGGAACGCCTGGAAACCTGACCCAACTCCATCGATAAAAAGGCTTTTGTCTGTGGACCTGACCACCAGGGATTCCTTAACAAAAATTGAAAGATTTTTGTCAGAGATTACCTCCTGTCTTTTAGAGAAATAAACAACGTGAAACAAACAAGTAGAAGGTGAGCTCAATTCTCACTTCAAAATAGTGCTAACAACATGTAAATGTATTGATTTCCTCATGACACAACGTTTGTTATAGATTTACTGCCTTAAGTATCTCCTTAATTAAATCTACCATTTGTTTTGTCAAAAGTGAAACAAGCAAAGTTCTTTAAAAATGTCTTTGGTACATTCTGAATTATTAGTTAATCTTTAAAAACATCTTAATGTTGTGTTTTCAGCAGATGATTAATTATGCTGTATCTTAATTTCAGGTGGTGTCCTGTTTTCATTTATTATGTTAAAGCTCAAAAGAAATTAGTTATTTAACTTTGGGTTTTTATCGGTTATTCTTCAATGCTACTGTCAGTTATATGCTACAATTTTTTTAAAGAATATGCTTACTATGTGTGCATTGTGCTTCATTTCCATAGTATTCTTCCCTGAGAAGCATTTGTGATGTTTGACCTTTTAATAACTAACTCTAATTTAAATTAGTGGCATTAAACTATATTCAACATTTAGTGATGTAACATTTAAACTCAGGAAAATGCCAGACTCAAAAATTCTGACAATGAAAATTCATCCTAATCAGCCTTTGTATCTGGCCTTTGCAAGAATTGCAAAAAACCTGGGACATTTTCTGTGTAAGTATTCTGAAATGCAGACAGAAGTACCCATCTGTGAATATTAAAGATATTTTACTGTATTTAATTTTTTAGCAAAAGTGTGGATCCTCTGCCTCTCCATCTTTGGATGTGAGGCGAAAATGCACATCGTCAGTAAGGGCCTGGAATTCTAGGGATAATCTCATTCACACAGAAACAATTATAAATTGCTATCAGTTGTGGGGGTGTGATATTTTAAATATCAATTCTAAATTTAAATTGACTAAAAATAATTCTGGTACAAGTTTCACAAATGATTCAATATTCATCTTCAATTCCCTTTTTAATATAATGTTCCTTCAAGATTTTTTGACTCTATCTATTCTACTTGATAAAAGCAAGGCCCATGCCTTCTGCTCTCTAAAAGCAGCATGGGTAAGTGGTTCAGATGAAGGACTTGATTAACAGATGCTGCAGTTCTGCTCTAACAAGTCAAGCATTTTCTGGAACCCTTCCCACAGATTGTAGGACTATTTTTAGCAGCTCACCTCCCAGTAAATGTAGCTATTAGATATCCAGATATCCCCGCTCCTTTCAGAGGCAGTAAAATAGTACATAAAAGGGTGTAATTGAATGATTACAGCTAAGGACTGTAATCAGGAGCCATAGGGCCCAGGTCTTTCTTCTGAATGCGCTGAGACACACCCCCAGGAGGGCGCTTCCCCTTTCCACTTACTGTCTGGCAAAATCTGTGTACAGGACAAGGGCCCCTTGACCCTGCAGTCACAAAAAAAAAAAAAAAGGTGCTATTGGATTTGTTTTCTGTTTACACATGTAAGGCAGAGAGAAAGAAACTGCAAACTCTCATCTTTGTGCATTTTTGTTTGCCAGGTCCTATGTATTCATGTAGTTATATCAACAGCCATATGAGTTAGGTAGGTATCATTATTCTCACTCTACCAATGACCCATGTTTATTACTGCAGTGAGAATGTTAGTATCCATATCCAAATTCATATGTTGAAACCTAATCCCCAAAATAAGCGTATTTGGAGGTGAGGTCTTTTGAAGTTGATTAGGTCATGAAAGTGGAGACCTTGTGAATGGGATTAGTGCCATTATAATGAGGCCTTGAGGAGATCCCCCATCTCTTTCACCATGTTAGGAGGTAGCCTGAAGGCACCATTATGAACCAGCACGTAGACCCTTTCCAGAGTCTGAATCCACTGGCATTTTGATTGTGGACTTCCCAGCCTCCAGAAGTATGAGAAATACAGTTCTGTTGCTTCTAAGTCACACAATCTTTGATATTTTGTTATAGCAGCTTTAATAGACTAACACATTTCCCTAGTAGACAAGGCTAGTGATTGTCACTGTCATATGGTTAGCTAGCAGTGAAGTCAGGTTTAACTCCAGCCTGACACTCTTGTCTTGGCTGGGAAGCAGAAAAGAAGTTCATGGAGCTATGTAGCTGAGTAATTTATTATCCAGAACTGAACACAAACAAGAAAGGAAAGGTGGCACCATTTATAAAAATACTGGACCACCAAGCTTAACCTGAAGGAGTCTGGAGCAAGAAAACCAAGATGCATCTACCTGACTCTAATTTTCCATTGTTCACACCAGCAGAACAAGACTTAAACTGTTCCATGCTGAAATCTCCCTGCTTACTATTCAAAAGGGTGGATCACATCAAAACCTATTTTAGGTGACTTAGTCAATAGAACTGGAGGCTTTAAAAATATGTTTAAAGTGTAAAATTTATATTTTATATTTTAATTTCAGGGGGATTCATCCTGCAAAAGGTCATTTATAACTCTGGCCCTAACTCCATAGAGGCAGCGGAACTGTAACATTGAACTGTCAGCCACTTGCATTATGTGTATACTGAGACAATATAAAATATCTATTTATTGACTTCCCATCATGTGATGGGCATTGTGTTAGGCACTGTACATCCGTTATCTCATTTGCCTTTCTCAAAACCTCTAATGTAAGTAGATTCACTATCTCAATTTTACTGAAAAGGAAACTTAGACATAGAGAAATTAGCTTAAGAACAAACAGCTAGTAAGTGGCTCAGTTGTACTGAGACTTGACTTCACCTCCAGAATCTTCAATTATCATTATGACACAGTTCCAAGTATACTGTATTGATCTTAGAACTAGTGAAGTCACAAAGTAGTACGCCAGAGTTTTCGACCTCACAAAGCTTTTGAATCATTAAATAGAAATTCTTTTGCGTTGCTGAATGCTAAGCAACTCTGTGTTTGTCAGAAGCCATCATGTGTACATTTTTACAAGTATTGTAGCAAATGAATGACACAGATCACTCTAGGATATTGCAATGCTTTATCAATGAGAGAGTTGATAATGGAGTCCTTGTTCCCTGACAAATCCTCTTGAGCTTGGCCTTTGCTGTCCACATTCTTATGAGCATTCTGCTCTTCTGAACTCTGATTAGTATCACTCATCAAACATGGCTACAATATTTTAGGGCTTTTATTATTCTGGATCACTAAACTTTTCCAAACTCCTCAAGTAAGAAAGACTTGGAGTCATAGCAGGGACCTTATTTCTCTAGTACCAATTTTCATTGTTAGTCAGATTCCCTGTCACCAGGACAAAATACACTCACAATTTAAAGAAGAGGTTTACTTTGAGTTATAGGTTTTAGAGGATTTAGTCCATGTTTGGATGACTCCAAGGCAGAAACTGTGTGGCAGAAGAGCATGGTGGAAGCAAGAGGTTCACACCATGGCATCCAGGAAGAACACACCCTTCCAGGTCACACCCTAAAGGGTTCACCTGCAGCCACCCTCCACCTCCAAATTCATATTCAGCCACTAAATTCATCAGTGAATGAATCCACTGATGAGCATAGTAGCCCATGATCCAATCACCTTCCAAACACAGGAGACTTTTGCAGAAATTTTTGATCTAAATGATAACAATTCACAATTCATGTACCTGCTTATAGCTCCAACATCCAACAAAGAACCAGACCCATGTAGGCAAAAAGGGCCCTGTCCTTCATATTGACCGAAGTTGTTAATCAAATCACAGGTACTTAGAGCAAGAAAAGTTGCTGGAGGTTGCGTACAGACCTGGAAGACTTTATGGGTTTTGATTTGGCGCTTGGAGTTGAGAAAGAAGACTTTGAAAGCAATGATGGAGAAATTTCTCTGGTAGGAAAAAAAATTTAAATGATCTCAGGTTGGATATTCTTGGAGGAAACAAAGAGACTAGGTCATCTTGATTGAAAGATGTTATGGGAAGACTAGATGAGGAAGACAAAATCATGGAATCCTCATTGTCAAGCTGGGGAGATGCCAGTTGGTCTTTATTTGATATTATTCTATTCTATTCTATTCTATTCTATTCTATTCTATTCTATTCTATTCTATTCCATTCCATTCCATTCTGTGTTCTGCAGAGCAAAGATCTTACGCTTGGTGAAACCTGGATACTGAGTGGTCCTTTTCAAATCATGAATTGCTCCAGGAATTTCATCTTCTACTTGAACAGGACGCTCCAGCCATTTAACAATAACAGCAAAAAAAAAAAAACTTTGCAATAACTGTTGGCCAGTTTTTATTTTACTTAAGAAGAAACTGGAAGTCCTAAAGGGATTCTGAGAAAGAAAGAGTTTGGTAAAATTAAACTCAGTAAAGATAGTTGAGCAAAAGATGTAGGGAATATTTTCTCATAAAAGACTGATGGTATAGAAGGAAGAAAGGAAAAGTGGAACATACTAGTGGAAGTAACATAGAAAACACTGTTCCAAAATTATTCATGGGTATCTGCCTGTTACAGTTTTTGTCTACTCCCACATAATGGAAAATTTTATATTGTAGATACAGAAGCAGAAAGCAATAACAAACAAGGGTCTTTTAATGGCTATTTATTTCAACAAACTAAGTTTTGTCTGCCTTTTTTCATAATCTGTAAGTTATAAGATGAAAAATTTAAGTTTCCAAGACTTCATAGACTTATGAAGTTAAAGGCTACATTTTATTTGAATCCTTACAGAATTTAGCATAAGTATCAGGCGATCTCCAGGACAGGGAAAGTGCCATAGACACCCTATAGCCAGCCAACCATAGTGGTTCTTTGCAACAGCATTTAAGGTGTGAAGGAAGGTAAGAGTCTAATTGCTGGAAACAAGATTGACTGCAGTGCTCACAGAATTTTACAGTTTCCTGACAAGGGATAGTTATTTGTTATCGCTTCTTAAGATTAAACCATTTAAGATTCAACCCTTTGTTGACTCTTTTGCATGATTTTTATATATGAGTTAATATTTGACTACAATTAATGGTTCCTCTATATGGAGTGCACTTCTTCATTTAAATCTTGAAATAAGACAATACTTCTAAAAGCAAACAAAAATTACCTATAATGAGGAAAGAATTTTCACAAAATCAATGCACAATTTGTTTTGAGCAGAGCCCTTTCTAGAATCCAAAGTCTGGCACCATCTCTGAAACAAAACAGTAGTTAAAGAAGCCTGTATTTTTAAAGGAAACATTTAGAGATAACAGGAGGAAATAAAAAAATTATACTCATTCAAGAAGTAGTTAGAACAAGTGAAAAATATATATCCACTTCTCCCTTTTTTCCATAAAGTTTATTTATTTATTTTTTTTTTTGCAGCACTGGGGATTGAACTCATGACCTCGTGCTTGCCAGGCAGGTATTTAGGCCACTAAGCTAGATCCCTGGCTTTTTGTAAAGTTTTATATATTTAGGATGTATAACATAATGTTTATGTACATAGTGGAATACTACAGTGAAGCAAATCAATATATGTGTCTCACACCATTATCTTTGTGTGTATCTGTGTGTGTGTGGTAAAAGCACTTGAAATAAACTTTCTTAGCAAATTTCCTGCATATTATACAGCATTAGTAATTATAATTATCATTATATATACATTAGATCTCCATCTCTTATGCATTTTACATAACATCGATTTTATATCCTTTTACCAATCTTTTGGTTTTCCTCACTTCTTTGTGGTGGTAACAACAAATTCTACTCTTTGTTTCCATGTATTCAATTTTTTTTTTAAGATTTCACATGTAAGTGAGATCTTGTACTTTCGAATAACTCTTGATTGCATCATTATCATTGGTGTCTGTTTTAGGTGACATGGGTAGTACAAACCATAGTACCAAAGCCCCCAAGTATCTTAACACCTCATAATTACAGATGTTTATTTCTTGATCATACCATGTGCCAATTATGGGTTGGCTGGGACCCTTTCTTCATATCATTTTGGGTTTCACCCTAGGTAAAACATCTACTCAGAACATATTGCAGACTAGCACAGAGAAAAAATTGACATGGCAAAGCCTGGGATGTCTCTTCAGGCTTCTGCATGGGAGTAATCACATTACTTGTGTTTATTATTGATGTTGTAAATCACACAGCCTCACATCAAAGGATCAGGAAAACATAACTTTCTTTCAGCAAAGAATGACAGATATTGGTAACTACAGAGCCCAGGAAATAATCGATGCCTTTAAAATTCAGTAATCTCTATAGGAAGATAATTGTTAAGTTATTTCATACTTGCTCCATTTAGCAAACAATAATCAGGCAGTGCACTAAGTACTAGTTAATAAAGCAGAGTAATGGATAATATATCTCAATCAAGTTTCTGCATGTATAGGAATACAGTACAATTGATTTTTATGAAAAAAGCACTTATAATCATTAACTTATTTCTCAAAGACATATCAAAGTTACAATATGACCTGTGTTGGTTTTCCATTACTCCATTGCATATTACCATCATCTTATGGTTTTACTATTTCATAATTTCTGGTAGGCATAATATTAGCATAGCAAGACTGGATTTTTTGCCTTGAGTGTTAGCAGACTGAATTGAAGATGCTGTCTTGGGCTATGGTGGTTGACTGGGTCTTGGAATCTTTTGCACTCACAGATTGTTGATAGACTCCACCTCCTCCCGAGGTCCCATTTGCTTGCCGGTTGTTGACCACTGGCAAGAGAACCTATGTAAGCTCCTGGAAACCACCTTGACTTCCCTGCCTCTCATGGCTTTTATGAACATCTAGAGATGTGGAGAGTTGCACCCTTCTAGGACAGTAGTAATCTAATTCTACTACTCTTCAACACTCTGCTTTTAAGTGATCATGTGATTCAGTTTGATCCATTTGATAATACCTCTGGACTGCTGACTTGGAACTTAATTATCTTTGAAAAATCTCTTCACAGCAGTAACAGGAATAGTGTTTGATTAAACTGAATGTATCTACATCATGAATTAGGACTACGGAAATCTTTGGAGGATTCTGTTCAGACTTGACCCAACCGAAAAATGAGAGGTGCTGCGTAGGGGAGGAGTAGAAGTGTCTTCTCCTCACTCTTTATAAGGTTCGTGGCTGACACTCCCACAACAAAAAATTAGTAAGAGACAAACACACATATTTACGAACTATGAATTTTATGGGACATTGAAACCCAGAAATGAAGACACCCCCCCCCAAATCGGGGAAGATTGTGTTTTTATGGACAGTCACAGAAATATGATTGGGAAACAAAGGGATAGGACATGGTGGTAACACACTGGTGGAAGTGGGGACAGGGAGTGGGAGGATGGATTAACATAGCTTGCTTGTTCAGATTCCTCTTAGTGTCTCTGTAACTGTGGATGATGAGATTACTTTCTACACCTCTGGAGAACAAACGTTCTCGCCAAAATGAAAGTCTGAAAGCCTATTCTAAAGAGTAAATCAGCTAAGTTTTGTGGTCCACATTGGCAGAGAAGAGGCAAGGGGAATTCTTACTAGTTCCTCTGCTCTGTTTCCCCTGTTCCTCAAATGCTAAGCTGCCATATTTGGAGGTAGTGTGTTCCAAACCTCACTATTAGTTGGATTTGTCAATGGAAAGATTGTGGAGATGGGGCCTGTTCCAGAATCTTACAGTCTTCCTGGATTAGAAATGGAATCATTAGAGGGGAGAGCTACTTGAGGCATGTGCAGTGGGTTTGCCCAATGGCTTATAGAACCATATTCCGTGCTTCCAAGTTGACTTCTGTAAGAATAACGCTGAACTTGCTGAATTCCTCAAATTCCTGGTGAGTTACTGCAGCTGGCAGAATCCTGTCAAGAATGGACAGTGTTCTCAAGCTAATAGTTGTAGAGTTTAGTAATGATTTTTTTTTAACTTACAAAGATATGTGCAGGTCTTAGGGAATACAAAGGACAATGTAGTATCTCTCTGGGCCAAAAAAAAGAGGGTGGGGCTGGACACCTGGAGTGGGTGGTGTGTGGAAAATGCCCCTGACAGGAGAGATGACTTGAGGTAGAAATCAGGAACCCGAGTAGGGAAGTAGAGGGGCATAAAGAAGTCTTTGCAGGCTTCTTTTCTCTAGTCACAGGGCAAGAAAGCCTGCTGGGCCAGTCCACCGACGTTAGGCTTCTGGAGCACGTACCAGCTAGAGAGATAAAGAGGACTGTTGGAGGAGCGCAACAGGTATACATAATACGATCGCCAAAGACGAAGTCTGGGCTGTGGTCAGGACCACAGGCTCTGTTGTGACTCACACAAACACAGTCTGTTTCTTCCTCATCTGTGCTTTAGCATGCTTTAACTCTTTGGTCATAACCCTCTCCCCTTATGTGCTCCCACTTATGTGTCTGTCTGTTTTCTCTGCTTTCCTGCTTCCTGAAAATGCATACCTTCTTCTTCGTGCCCACAGAAGCTGTGTGCCTGGGACTTTGGAGGGGACTAACAAATGCTTGTGGAAGCATAAATGTATGAAACCAATGGCAAACTATCGGACTCCAATAAATTGAGTAACAAGGATACAAATAATGCTCAATACTCCTATTGCTCTCTATGATATTCTATTATATATAAGCTGATAGATTCAGAAGATTCACTTACTATCATTACAATAAATCTGGTACTTACACTGTGAAAATTCGATATTCCACTTTCTTTTTCAACCTAAAGGTTTTCAATTTTAGGTAGCACTACACATTCTGTTCTGTGAGCACTAAAATCTGTGAACATAGGAGGAGTAAGAGCAGATTCAGTGCAAGGGAAACATTTCAGAGTGACTAGTAAGTGAAGTAGCTGGCTGTCTGCTGCGGTTGGTGCCCTGGGGATAAGACGTGAGGCTCTGCCTTCTGACCACTGTCACGTGGGGTTCTGGGTGCCAGAGAGAGCTTAGCTTATGGAAAAACTTTTTTTCTTTTATTTTACTTTTTGACATTTTCAAAGTGCTAGGTAAGGATAAATGTGGCCAGCTTGATTTATGATAATTGTTTTGGTTCCTTTAAAATCATATGCTGAAGAATCATAGGGACTGACAGTCAGGGGAAAAATGTAAATGTCATAATTTTGTTAATTGTTTTAGCATGTGTTTCTTTCACATGTCTGAAAGCAAATGTAATTGAGGGTTGTGGTTTCCGGGGCATGGCCAAAAGCACAATGTGACCAACAACTGAGGAAAATATCATGGGCTATCACATGCTGGAAAATCTTTTATCTTTTTTCTGTCCTCCTGCCAAAGTGAAGGTTTTTCAGTATTAAGGAAATCACTGAAGTATGAAAAGAAATACACAAATGGAACTCTTGGATTGATATTTTTTACTGGCTATTTATCACTTGAATTTTCAAGATCTGTGACTATTGCATTCCATCCTAAAGGGTTCTATTTCAAAAACTGGATTTACAAA
>RJWT010044278.1:0-11806 GCA_004365215.1 Cuniculus paca
AGACTAAATAAATAAATAAATAAATAAATAGTACACAATAAAGTTACAATTTCCTACATTTTGATAAAAGATACACTGATGATACATCTCCAGTCAAGATATTAAATATATCATTCCCAAGTTTTCTTCTGCTCCTTTTTAAATCTTTCCCTAAGGTACTCACCTAGGGCAACCTTGTTCTTGATTTTTCCTTTAATGGTGCCTGTGGTGGAACCCAGGTGTCTCTGGTGCTAAAGGACTATGTTATGGTTGATACATTGTGTCAACTTGAGCAGTTTAGAAATTTAACTAAGAGACTCAGCAGGGAGCCAGGGTTCTTTGTAAATATCCTCATTCTGTGCAAGAGGAGGGCAAGGAGAGTTTGTGAGTGCCACACCAGCCCTTGGTGGGGGATGGCCTGTGTACACTATAAAGGAGGAAAAGAGGCTTGCTGTGCCCTTTTGCTCTAGCTGCTTTTGCTGGTTGCTGCCTTGGAGGGTAGCCCCAGTGCCATGGCGCCCTGCCTTGGAGCTGGCTAATTATGAAGAGAAACCTCCACAAACTGTAAGCTAAATAATCCCTTCCTTAATTTTGGGTATTGGGTATTTTGTGTCAGCAATAAGAGAAAAGTAACCAAGACAGATCACACTACCACTGAGCTACACCTCCAGCCTTGCTGATTTTTGTCACTAGATATTTTTGTTTTCTAGAATTTTATATAAATGGAATCATACAGTATGTATTCTATACACAGTATGTATATTGTCTTTCACTCAACATAACTGAGATTTTCCATAGTGTGTTAGTCGGTCCTTTTTATTACTTGTAGTTTTCCACTGTATGGCTATAGTAAGATTTCTCTTGCTCTTTTGAAACCACATGTCAGTCAAGCATCTATCAGGCTTCTGTCTCCACACCACAATAAATGCACCTGCCAAGATCAATTCTCACTAGTTAAAAAAAAAAAGCTCATTTATCTTCCTTAACACAGCAATGGCATGTTACATCTGATCCTCACTCTGTTTCTTTCTTTCTTTTTTCTTGTTCCTGTACTTGGGATTAACTCAGGGGTTTTGCATTGAGCTACATCTCCATCCCTTTTATTTTTATTATTTGTTTTTTGTTTGCTATGTAGCACAGTCTGACCTTGAACTCACAGTTCCTGCCTCAGCCTCACAAATGCTGAGATCAAGTATGTGTCACCACACTCAACCCCAAGCCCTTTAAAACTCTGAGGCAGGCTCTTGCTAAATTCCTCAAACTAGGTGCAAACTTGCCCACCAGAATTTCTGCCTCAGCCTCCCAAGTGCTGGCATGCCTCCCGCCCTCTCTGCACATGTTCTTGGGTGGCCTTTGGAGCACCCTCTACTCTGGGTCCCCCTCTCTGGTCTAGGACAACGCGTGCTCTGGCGCTTGGCTCCACTTTTGTTACCTCCGTGCCCTCCCGGTCAGTTGCAATCTGAGCTCACTTCAGTCTCTTTTCATCTATACTCGCTGATGAGTCCATCC
This sequence comes from Cuniculus paca, assembly GCA_004365215.1. Lineage (NCBI taxonomy): Eukaryota > Metazoa > Chordata > Mammalia > Rodentia > Cuniculidae > Cuniculus > Cuniculus paca. The sequence goes on from RJWT010044278.1 coordinate 1,489, forward strand.
TGTAGGCCTTCCGGGGTTGTCTCAAACCCCAAGGCAGAGTCGGGAACTCTTACTCTGCTATCTCCGTCCGCAGACAACTGTCTGCCTCTGCCCATCCTACAGTGTCCCAGGTCTGCATCCACACGTGATCTCAGTGCCTCCCACGCTGGGAACCCACATCTGCCCGCCTGGTTCCTGCTCCCAAGCCTGAGCCAGGTCCCAGTCCTCCGCCCTACGCCGCTCTTCCACGGCATTGTCATATCTTGGGGGCAGGAACTGCATTTTATGCAAATACAAGGCGATGAGCGAGGTCTGCGCTGCGCAGCTGGGTGCGGCTTACATCAAGAGGGCGCAGCTAGGCTACAAGTGCTGGGTGGTCACAGTTGACTGTTAGGAACGTTAAAAAATGCTAACCACGTGCCGTGGAAGGGACGGAATCCTCATTGGTCAGTGTGCACCCTAGAGGCGGGGCTGCGCATGCCTAGACAGTTTCCGCTGCACCAGGCGGGAATTCTGAAAGGCAGGACCTGGTGACTCTAGGTTGGCACGTGAGGACCACTGGAAGTGGGGGCTTGTAGTGTGGGGAGAGGCCTGGAAACGGAGTGGAGAAGTTGGGAAGCCAACAGGGCCTTGGGGGACAGGAATTTCTGGGGCCCTCGAGGCATTTCCAGGGACTTGGTCATTCTTTCTCTGAAGCTGCCGTTTCACTAGACTTCACGGAGCCATGAAATGACGAGCCGCCCTTCCCTCCGTGAGGCGGCGGGGCTCTTAGGTCTCAGTCCCGGCCTCCAGAGGACGTGGAGTGGGTGCGGGCCACGCCCTCGGCTGCCTTCTGTCTAGGAGGCTCCTATTGGCTCCTCGTCTTCCCTTAGCAGGAGCTGAGCAGGGAGTGGGAGGAGAGCGAGCCCTCCCCAGCAAGGTGTGAGTGCCTGTGTTTAAATTGGCCTCGGCCTTGGGATAACGCATGCGCCATCTGAGGTGACTTAAGTAGATAGTACTTCCGTTCCAACCGGAAGTGAAAATCCCCACAGGTAGCGTGAGTCAGCTACGGGCTCAAAGACAAGCCTGAGCCAGACGCCATTAATCCCTAGATGGTCCTTCATGAAAAAGGGAAGCGTGTACTTATCACAATTGTTTTTTAAAAGGGAAGGTATAACTATGGTTTCTTTAAACAATCTTCCTAAGAGCTGGGAGTGGTGGTACACACCTGTAACCCCAGCACTCGGGAAGCTGAGAAAGGAGGATCACTGAGTTCGAGGCCAGCCTGCACTACATAGTGAGGGAGCCCCTGTCCCAACCGCCCCCCACCAAAAGCTTCCTAAGAGTTGCGTGTCGTGGTATATGCTTATAATTTCGGCACTCAGGAGCCGAGGCAGGGGAGTCGCCAGGAATTTGAGCCCAGCCTGTGCTACGTAGTGAGTTCAAGGCCAGCCTAAGCTACATAGTGAGACTCTCAAAATCCTAAAAATAGGTTAGATTCTTGAACTCTGGGAGTAGTAGTAGTTAACAGTGTTCCTCCCTTATCCATTGCTTTCTGTAGTTTCATTTACCCATGGTTATAGCAATCCAAAAATACTGAATGGAAAATTAAGAAATAAGCAACTCATGATTTGGGAATTGTGTGCCATTCAAAGTAGCATGATAAAATCTCCTCCCATCCTGCTTCATCCTGGGCAGGACACAAATCATCCTTTTGTCCAGGGTATCCAAGACTGTATGTGATACCCACTCATTAATCACTTTATCAGAGTTCTTTTGGTTATTAGATAAACTGTCACATTATCCAAGTGCTTGTGATTAAGTAACCCTTATTTGACTTGATAATGATCACAAAGTGCAAGAATAGTAATGTTGGGAATTGAGATATGCAAAGAAAAGTTTTAAAGTGCTCCTTGAAAGTGCCAAGATGATCCAGCTGGGTCTGGTGGTGCATACCTGTATTCCCAGCACTCAGGAGGCTGAGGCAGGAGAATCACTGCGAGTTTGAGGCCAGCCTGGCCTACAAAGTGAGTTCAAGGCCAGCCTGAACTGCATAGCAAAACTCTGTCTTAAAAAGAACAACAAAAAAAGTGCCAAAATTTAGGTTTTCAATTTAAGAAAAGAAAAAATAATTATATTTCTGAGGTTGCTGAGATCCAAGTAAGAAAACTTTTATCCATGCAATTGTGAAGAAAAGAAAAGAAGCTCATGTTAATTATTGCTGTCATTCCTTAAAATGCAAAAGTTATGGTTAGGTGGTATGATGGAAAAGGCAGTAAATTATAGGGCTTAGTGCCATCTGTGGTTCAGGTGTTTACTAGAAGTCTTGGAAAATAACCCCTTGGGATTAGAGGAAACTACTATAGCCTAAAGCCCAAGTCACAGACTCTATAAATTACTCTCCTTTGGCAACATAAACAGATATGAATGGTGATAAGAGGATAGATATATTAATCTAGGTATAGAATAATGACATCAAACAATGGCCTTTTGTTTTGTTTTTGAGAGAGGGTCTCACTGTGTAGCACAAGCTGATTTTGAACTTGTGATCCTCGTGTCTGAATCTCCCAGGGTACTGGAATCACAACTGGATGCTTATTTTTGAAATGGGATCTTGCTATATTTCCCAGGTTGGCCTGGAACTCCTATGATCCCGGGCTCAGGTAATCCTCTTTCCTCAACCTGCTGAGTTTCTGGGAGCTATAGGTGTGAATGATAGTGCCTGTAAGAAGTCAGTACCAACCCAGGGATTTAGAATGTAATTGGGTGTAGGCCAATAGCAAAGTACATGCTTAGCCCTGGGTTCAATCTCTAGCATCAAAAACACAAAACAAAAAAAGCCTTGTGTGCTTTAAATTTGTGGATATTTGGGATAGTTTGCCCCATTGCTTCTCTTGTTCTAATCTAGTTCCCAAGTTTTTTACTCACTTAACACTAAATGTTTTCTGACCACCTATTACGTGCCAGACATGATTTCTAGGTTCTGGAGGAAGAAAACAGCAGCCTTATCCTGGAAGAGCCTAATATTATATTCTAGTAAGCATGGATATGTGTACTGAGACAGAAGACGAAAGATAAATTAATAAGATACTGTATGTAGGGTATTGAAATGATAATTTGCTGTGGGAAAAATAAGGCAAGAGAGAGTCATAGTGATTGTTGAGATACAATTTTAAATAAATAATTTAAGAGACCACTTGAAAGTGGGGTGACCTGTGATACTGATAGTTGACAGAGAAGTGTACCAAATCAAAGGTGCTGCATGTACAGGGACATGTACATGCAGCAACCCCAGTGTGCCCCAGTACAGGAAGGAGCTAAGGAAAGCTATGGAGAAGGATGTAGATGGGAGAGGAGCAAGGTTAGGGCAGATGGCAGAGTGCACTGGAATCATGAGAACTCTGTTGTATTTTCAGTAGGGTAGGAGGGGTGGAGAGTCTGAGTAAGGGAGGATGTAATCTGATTTAGGATTACTGTATCTCTCACTGTGGAGAAGAGGCTGAAGTGAGTCAAAGATAGAGTAAAGAAAGTCAGTTAGGAGGCTTTTGCAGTAACCCAGGCTTGTGGCAGTGGAATGGAGGGGATAAAAGATTTAATAAATAAAAATATAGAATTTCAGTTAAATTTGGATTTCAGGGAAACTTTTTTTTAGTTCAAGTATCTTGCATGCAATATATATACATATTTTTATTTTATTTATTTATTTATTTATTTATTTATTTATTTATTTGGAAACAGGGTCTTGTCTTGTAGTTCAGGCTGGCCTCGAACTCCTGATTCTCCTCCCTTAGCCTCTTGAGTACTGGGACTAGAGGTGTGCACCATTCTGCCTGGTGGGAAATTCAAATTTAACTAGATGTCCTATTTTGTGTAGTAACCCTATAATTGCCAGAAAAGACAGAGTAAGAAATGGTCAAATTCTTGATTTTTTTTTTTTGAGGCAGAATCTAGCTATATTGTCTAGGTTGGCCTCAAATTCCTGGGCTCAAGCAGACCTCCTGCCTCAGTCTTCCCAGTAACTGATGCATTCTACCATAGCTGGCTTATTACTGAGTTTTAGGTAAGGGTTCTTTGCAGGTCTGGGCATGTAGCTCAGTGGGAGGTTGCCTACCTAGAATGTGTGAGGCCTTGGGTTCAAGCCCTAGCACTACTAATGGAAAAAAGTTTTGTATATTTTGGATGCCAGTCCTTCATCAGATAAATCTTTGGAAAATATTTTCTGTTGGTCCATGGCTTGTCTTCTAATTTTTTCCTCCCTCCCTTCTTTTTTCTCTTCATTCTGTAATTTTGCTGTAATCACTTAGGAGTTCTAAGAATTTTTTTTTTTTTGCGGCACCGGGGATTGAACTCATGACGTCGCGCTTGCCAGGCAGGCGCTTAGGCCACTGAGCTAGATCCCTGGCCCTTGTTTTTTTGAGACAGGGTCTCACTACGCTGTTCAGGCTGGCCTTGAGCTGACTTTGTAGCCCACGCTGGTCTCGAACTTACAACGATCCTCCTGTCTCAGCCTCCCGAGTGCTGGGATTACAGGCGTGTGCCACCAGGCCCGGCTCTAGGAATATTTTGTCAATTCTTTAATATTTTCAATATAAAAGAAGTGTTATTTCTTCTTTTTCATTGCTAGAGATTAAACCCCAAGCTTCACACCTGCTAAGCAAGCAGTCTGCCACTAAGCTGTACTCCCATGCCTCATTTTCTCTCTTTCTCTCCTCTCTCCTCCCTCTTCTCTGTCTCTTTCCTGTATTGGGATTGAACCCTGGGCTTTTGCACTGAGCTACATTCCCACACCTTTTTATTCTGAGACAGGGTCTTGCTAAATTGTTCAGGCCAGGCTCTAACTTGGGATCCTTTGCCTCAGCCTGTCTCATTGCTGGGATAATATATGCCTCTGTGCAAGGATCGTTTTTTAAATGTCTTTCACAGAGAAGTTTTTAACTTTAACGAAGTCCAGCTTATCAGTTTGTTTCTTTTATGGATAGAATCGTTGGTGTTGTATCTAAAATGTTTTGCCAACCCCAAGACCTTCAAGATTTTCCCCTATTTAAGCAAGGCACGGTGGTACACGCCTATAGTCCCAGGACTCATGAGATTGAGGCAGGAGGACCACTGTGAGTTTAAGACCAGCCTGGGGTACATAAGTGAGTTCAAGAACAACCTGCACTATATAGAGAGACTCTGTCTCAAAACAAAATTTTCCCCGTATTTAAGTCTAAAATACATTTCGAGTTCATTTTTATGAAACCTGTAAGATTCTTTTTTTTTTCCATGTGGATATCCAGTTTTAGTTTGAAGACTAATTTTCCTCTGTTGTATCTGCTCTTTAATCAAAAATCAGCAGACTTATTTGTGTGCATTTATTTCTAAGTTCTTTATTGCTCCATTGATCTTTTTGTGTGTTCTCCTACCAATATCCACACCATCTTGATTACTGTAGATTTACAGTAAGTCTTGAGGCCATATAGTGTCAGCCCTCTGACCTTTTTTCTTCATATTTTATTGCCTATTTTTGGTTTCTTGTGTTTTTTTTGTTTTGTTTTGTTTTGTTTTTCTCTTTTTGAGACAGGGTCTCACTATGCCATTCAGACTGGCCTTGGACTCACTTTGTAGCCCAGGCTGGTCTCGAACTCACAGTGATCCTCCTGTCTCAGCCTCCCGAGTGCTGGGATTACAGGCATGTGCCACCAGGCCTGGTTTGGAATTCTTTTTATTAGAATTTCACTGAATTTGTAGATCAGATTGGGAAGAACTGATATGTCGGTAATATTGAGTCTTCTTGTTCATCAATATGAGTCTCAACATATTAATTTTTTCTTTGATTTATATTGTCAGTGTTTTATAGTTTTCCTCATATGTACCTGATATTTTTTGTTTTTGAGACAGGATCTCACTATGTAGTTCAGACTGGATTTGAACTTACTATGTAGCTCAGGCTGGTTTTGAACTTGTGGCAACCCTCCTGCCTCAGCCTCCCAAAGGCTGGGATTACAGGTGTGTGCCACCACACCCAGCCTTGATAGATATTTTGTAAGATTTATACCTAAGTAGCCAGCCATGGTGGTACATACCTGTAACCCCAGCCCTTGGGAGGCTAGGGCAGGAGGACTGCAGAAAATTCAAGGCCAACCTAGGCTACATAGTGAGTTCAAGTCCAGCCTGAATTACACAGCAAGACCCTGTCTCAAAAAACAAAACAAAAAAGTTATACGTGTTTTTTTGGGTGCTAATATATATGTTGCTGTATTTAATTTCCAATTGTGTTTGTTCATACTAGTATATAAAAAGTTAATGACTTTGTATTCACTCTTTTTTTTTTTTTTTTGGGAGACAGGGTTTCACTATGCAGTTCAGGCTGGACTCCAACTCACAGCAATCCTTCTGCCTCAGCCTCCCAAGTGCTGGGACTACAGGCATGTGCCACTATGCCCAGCTATGACTTCTTTTTGTACTGTAACCTTGCCATAATCACTCATCTGTTCTAGGAATATTTTCTTAATTCATTTATATTTTCAACATAAAAGATAGTTTTAGTTCTTCCTTCCCGGTATGTGCACCTTTTATTTATTTATTTTTGTCTCTTTTATTTAAGCCTTTTCCTTATTCCTGATCTCAGCAGGAAAGCATCTAGTTCCTCACCATAAGTATAACGTCAGGCTGGGTGTGGTGGCTGATGGCAGGCTGAGTCAGCACCAGGCTGAGCTGCCCGGCAAGTGGGAAGTTAGCCTGGATCTCAAACAAACAAGCAAGCAGTGTTAGCTCTAGGTGTGTTGCAGATGTTTTTCATCAAGTTGAAGTTCCCCTTTATTACTGGTTTGCTGGGAGTTTCTATTATGACTCAGTGTTGAATTTTGTCTAAATGCATTTTCTGTACCAATTGATATGATTGTATGATTTTTCTTTTTTTTTTTAAGAGTAAGAAAATTATAGCTGGGCGTGGTGGTGCACACCTGTAATCCCAGCACTTGGGAGGCCGAGACAGGTGGATAGTTGTGAGTTCGAGACCAGCCTGGGCTACAAAGTGAGCCCAAGACCAGCCTGAACTGCATAGCAAGACCCTGTCTCAAAAACAAAAAACAAAAACAAAAACAAAGAGTAAGAAAATTTATTGGAGAAAAGGAATGAGGAATAGGATTGGGGAAATAGGGAATAGGAGTAGCTTCTGAGAGACAGGCGGGGTCCCAAATGGGTTGCCAACAAGCAGAGGAAGTTTTATACAGCAAAATCTGAGGCAGGTACAAGGTGGGTCAAAATTATGATCAACCAATAAGATTGCAAGTATAGTTGTTTAAGGATATATTGATCTAGTGGTAGCAAGGATTCATGGGTGACATCCTTAACCTTGGTTGACAGTCTATAGTCTTAGTCTTGTCTTCAGTCTTAGTAGTCTTAGTCTTAGTAGATGGGAGAGGATGGCCCACCTCTAATGAAATAATGGGAAATCTCAAAAGGATTTTACCAATAATCCCAAACCTTCGTTCAACCCTTAGGGAGAAGTACGTAGAACTTGCCATTATGACTTTAATTTTCAGATGTGCTTCCAGCCACAGTCCTGATGCATTCTCATCTTCTGCACTAACTTCCTCAGGGCCCAGCCCTGTCTGATTGCCTACTATATTTCTACCTAATTTAGCTGTCTATAATATTCCCCCTTCTGAAGAGGCATCCCTAACTGTGGTTAGGGGAGACGGGGTGTAGTTTCCATCTGGCTGTTTCGAGCTGAGAAGGGTCATTGTAGGGGAAACCACAGTCAGGTGCCTTCTGCAGAGAGCTAATCTAATGAGCCTCAGGAGTCATACTGTAGTTTAGCAATTCTGAACTCTTTACAAGGTCGATCTGGTGGATCCCAGGAAAGGAGTCTGGCACATTTGTTGTTGGTTCCGTCTGCACCATCACTTGGAGTTTGGCAGCCTCTCCTTCCAAATAGCTCGTTTTGCTTTCCAAGATATATAGGGGAAGTGCTAGATGTCAAATATGCCGAGTTCATGTCCCCTGAAGTTGAATAATGAATTTTAAGGAACAGCAGAGATTAAGAGTAGGAAAACTTATTGAAGAAAAGAAATGGAGAATGGGAACGGGGGAATAGGGAATAGGAATAGCTCCTGAGAGACAGGCGGGGTCCCGCATGGGTTGCCCCTTTCTCCTATTGATGTGGATTACATTAATTGGTTTTTGAATGTTGAAACAGCCTTGAGTGCTTGAAATAAATCCCACTTTGTTGTGGTATATGATTCTTTTTGTAAATTGTTGGATTCTATTTGCTTGTATTTTGTTAAGGACTTTGCATGTCTGTGATTTTCCGGTAATGTTGTTGCATAGTTTGGTATAATACTGGCCTCTTAGAATGAATTAGGAAATGTTCTTTCTGATTCTGTTTTCTGGAATGGATTGTAAAGAATTAATGTAGGAGCCAGGCATGGTGGCTCACACCTGTAATCCCAGCACTTGGGAGGCTGAGACAGGAGGATCGTTGTGAGTTTGAGACCAGCTTGGGCTACAAAGTGAGCTCAAGGCCAACCTGAATGGCATAGTAAGACCCTGTCTCAAAAACACAAGGGCCAGGGATCTAGCTCAGCAGCCTAAGCACCTGCCTGGCAAGCACAAGGTTGTGAGTTCAATCCCTGGTGCCGCAAAAAAAAAAAAAAAAAAAAAAAAGAATTAATGTAGGCCTGTACAGTGGCACATACCTGCAATCCAGTACTCAGGGAGGGTGAGGCAGGAGGACTGCTGTGAATTCAATGCCAGTCTGGCTACATAGTGAGTTCAAGGCCAGCCCAAACTGCATAGCAAGACCCTATAAGAAAAACTAAATGAAACATAATCATTTCCTTAAATGTTTCATAGAATCCAACCTTTCTGGGCCATGTAGCCAATTTTTAATGTGTGCATTTGTGCACACATGCACATGTGTCTGTTTGTGTATGTATTTGTGTTTTTGTGTTTTGAGACAGGGTCTTACTATGTAGCCCAGGCTGACCTTGAACTTACAGTGATCCTACTGCCTCAACCTCCTGAGTGTTGGGATTACAGGTGTATACCACCAAACCAGAGTTCTAGCTAGTTTTTGTTTGTTTGTTTGTTTTTAAGACAGGGTCTCACCATCTAGTCCAGGCTGGCCTTGAACTCTATGTAGCCCAGGCTGACCTAGAATTTGTGGTGATCCTCCTGCCTCAGCCTCCCAAGTGCTGGGATTATAGGCATGTGCCACCACGCCTACCTATAGCCAGTTTTTAAAACAAAATTTTTTCAGTTGTCATCTCAGTGAGGAATATTATTAATTAATTTTGAGACAGAGTCTCACTTTGTAGTTCAGGCTGGGCTTGAACTCACTTTGTAGCCCAGGTAGCCTCGAACTTGTGACAGTCCTCTTGCCTCAGCCTCCCAAATTCTGGGTTTATAGGCATGTGCCACTACACACAGCAAGGAATGTTATTAGTTTATTTGCTTTGCGGGAAATTAATATTGAACTAGTCTTCTTTGAAGTAGTCTACAAAGGAGGAGACATTATCTAAACCATGTTCAATACGGGTAAGACAAAAAAAAATTAACTATAAACTGAGTATGGTGGTGCATGCCTATAATCCCAGCACTCGAAGGTGAGTCAACAGGATCACGGGGAAAAGGGCCGGGGATCTAGCTCAGTGGCCTAAGGGCCTGCCTGGCAAGCGCAAGGTCATGAGTTCAATCCCCGGTGCCACAAAAAAAAAAAAAAAAAAAAGCCGGGTGTGGTGGCTCACTCCTGTAATCCCAGCACTCAGGAGGCTGAGATAGGCGGATCATTGTGAGTTCGAGACCAGCCTGGGCTACAAAGTGAGCTCAAGGCCAACCTGAACGGCATAGTGAGACCCTGTCTCAAAAACACCAGGGCTGGGGATCTAGCTCAGTGGTCTGAGCACCTGCCCGGTAAGTGCAAGGTCGTGAGTTCAATCCCCAGTGCCGCAAAAAAAAAAAAACAAAAAAAACAAAAAAAAAAAACAGGATCACGGGGAGTTTTAGGCCAGCCTGGGCTACACAGTGTGTTCAAAGCCAGCCTGAGCTACGTATGTAGCTTGAGCCTGTCCCAAAAGATTTTAAAAACTGGTAATACTTATTTTCAACCCTATGAGAACTTTATTTGCACAGAGGTGAATGTGAGAGTCTATAGTTTATTATAAATTAGTCATTCGAACTGAGAGCAGGTGAATGTGAATAACCCTCAGAGATCATGGATTTATTTGAAAATGGTAAAGCCACATTCTCTGAGAAAGTAATTAAGAAGAGACTAATAAAGTTCCAGCTACTAGATAATCATGTGTTTGGTTTTGCTTTTCTGAAGTACTAGGGGTTGAGGCCAGGGTCTTTGCACTGAGCTACATTTCCAGCCCTT
>RJWT010044279.1:0-11815 GCA_004365215.1 Cuniculus paca
ATCTCAATATTGGTTTAAAGGACCTTGAGGAGCAAGGTGAAATGAGAAATTAATACATTTTGCTGTGCCATATCTAATAAAATATCTTGTCTCTGTTATGATTTATATATAGATATCCTTTTGAAGTTTCATGCACTCTGCCTATCTTGCTTTCTTGTTACTGGCACAAGATATCCAATACACACAAGATAAAGGTGAAAAGGTTTATGTTATCTCACAGTTTGTAGAGGTTTCAGTCTGTAGTTGGCCAGCTCCAAGGCAGGGCACCATGGCAGATGGGCAAGGAAAAAGAAAAACAGTCCATGGCAGGCAGGGAGCAGCTAACCTTCCTTCTTTCATGTTTTATTTTGTGCAGTCTCCAACCCTATTGGTTGGTAGCACCACACACAGGATGGCTCTTTCTACATCAGTAAATCCATAATTCATACCCAGAAGTGTGCTAAACCAGTAAGTGGACTAATGTAGTATCTCACACGTGTGATCCAATCACTTCCCAAAAGCCCTACCCATTAGTGCATGAGGATTTGAGGGGGCACCTACTTATATGTTATAACTCACTCATAAGAGGAATTTTGGAAAGGTAATTGGATTATGAGGGTAGTATTGCTGAATTGCTCTTATGAAGAGGAGTCTCTTTAGAAGTGGTTCACTGGGGATGTGAACTGGAAAGTGTATCTCCCACCTTGTCACTTCTCTGCCTGCTATTTGCTTTCTGGCTGTCATGAAATGAGTAATTCACTTCCACCATTCCTCTCATCATATCGCTTTTTCTTTGGAGTCAGCTGACCATGGCCTGCAGTATAAGACCAAATAAACCTGTTCTCCTTTAACTTATGGGTGTCAAGTATTTTGTCTCAGTGACAAGGAAAATGATTAAGGTAGATTTTGGTATCACAGAAGTGGAGTCATTGCTGTAATGCTATGTGACCATATTTTTCAGAAGCCTATGCAAATTGTTTTTAGGAGGTATTTGAAAAGGTTTTGAGGTGCTGACTGCGGAAGCATCCTTAGAATGATACAAGCCAAGCATGATGGGAGATACTGGTTGTAACTCAGAAGCCTAGAATGCTAGTAAAATGCAGGCAGAGAAAATCAGGACTCTGTTGGCACTTGGAATCAAAATCAGGTGTGTTATGCTATGGCTAAAAACTTGTGTATACTTTGTTCATGTCCTGAGACTTTACAAGAGTCAGAGTTTAAGGATAATGGTCTCAGTAACTTGGAGGAGGAAATTTCAAAGCATCTCAGAATTTAGGCTGTTGCGTGGATATCGTTAGAGTCAGTCATAGCAGAGGGGACATCCAAACCTTTTGAAGTTCACATCTTACTACATCTTGCACTGGGTACTGGATATAGAACTACCGGGTAAAACATTTACCCTACTGGTTTTCAAAGTTGTTTTAGTCATATTCCTTTCTATTTCCCAATTTCTCGCTTTTTGAATAGGAACATTTATCCTGTGCCATTATATTTTGTGTTTAAATTTATTTTAGATTTCTATAAGGGATTGCAACTACGAGTTTGTCTTAAGTCTCAGAGGAGACTTTAAACTTAGAGTTTTTAACAATGCTGAAACTTTTAAAACTTGTTCAACTCTTAGACATAGCCTAAATGCATTTTACACAGAGATGTGCATGAGTCTTTTGGGGCCAAGGGCAGAATGCTGTAGTTTATGGCACGTACCTCTGAATCCTCATGCATGCATAGGCAGGGCTTCTGAAAGGTGACTATGAGAGCAGTGTAGTAACTTGCTCTTAGAATGAAAGGTCCAGTAGGAACAAGCAGTTCAATGAGGGCTTGACCTGGAAGGTATATTTTCCTTATTGTTTCCTCCCTCCTTCTACTTCCTGGTTGCTGTGAAATAGAAAGTTCTCTTCTGCCACAATCTCTACCATGCTGTTCCTTTAGACCCAAGTGATTATGAGCTAAAATAAACCTCTCCTCTCTTAAACTGTGAGTTTTGGGTCATTTGCCCCAGTTACGAAGGAAATGACTAAGTCACTGATTCAGAAATTTCATGTCTTCTTCAGAATCCAAGAAACTATGGCAAGCAAGTTTTAGCTTGTAAGTAGAATGAAATCTCAGACCCTTCAAAAGTCTTGACAATTGAATGAACTTGAATGTATTCATCTTTTCAATGAATATTTAAATAGCCTCTATGATCAACTACATTAAGCTTGGTGAATAAAACATTCAAAAGGCAGCAGAAAGAAAGATATTCTTATTTTCATGGCCATTATTTTATAGTGGTATCAAATGACATAGTATGTTGCATATTTATTAATATTTTAAAGTAGAGACAACTGGTGTTTTAAGCCATTTGGCTGCTATAAAAAATTACTACAAATTGAGTAGTTTATAAACAACATAATATTGCTCATGGCTCTGAAGCTTGGAAGTCCCTACACAAAGACACTGGCAGATTTGGTGTCTGATGAGAAGTCTCTGGTTCATAGACCACCAAGTTTTCAATGTATCTTCATATGGCAGATAGAGGACTCTTTTTTATAAGAACTTTAATTCCTTTCATTATGGTTTTGCACCAATTGCTTAATCATTTCCCAAAGACCTTACTTCCAAATACCATCACAGAAATTGTTAGGCTTCAACATTTGAACAGTCATTGAAAAATACAGTGTTTGCTTAAATTTTTTCCAAAAAATTTATTACAATAAAAGACACATTACCATTATTTCAACTCAAAATGCTTGTCACTTTGAACACATTTATTGCATTAGTCTTGAAACTTCTTGTAAAGTTCTGGAAGTTTTCTGAGAATGTTTTTAGTTGCACTGTAATGACTGATTTGATATTGTGAATCAGTTCAAAACATTTGCCTTACTTTGGGGAAGAGCCAGAGGTTATTTGGTGCCATATCTAGTGAATAATGAGAAAATACTACAATGTTTTTACAAGCATTCCTTTCAGTTACCTAACACTTGACAACAGCATTCAGTCAAGTGTTTCTTATCATTCACCAAAAACACACCATACACATTTTCACACAAAAGAACTTCCAGAACTTCTTGAGAAAGTGTCAAGAACAATACAATAAGTGTGTTCAAAGTGAGGAAGAGTATTTTTAGGGGAATTGATGACAATGTGTCTTTCACTGCACTTTTCATTTACCTCTTGTATTAATTTAGTAAGATACAAATATCCAATATATGGAAACTGTCAATATCATGGTAGAAAATCTTGCAGTTTGAATAGTATTTTTTTTTTTTTTTGTGGCACCAGGGATTGAACTCACGACCTCGCACTTGCCAGGTAGGCACTTAGGCTGCTGAGCTAAATCCCTGGCCCTGAATAGTATCTTTAAAGAAGGCCTAAAAGAAAAAGTTGGCAAGATATTTGCTAATTTCTTGGAAGACTAAATGAATGTAATACAGCTCAGATTACGTTCATTTATTCAAATGAGTTGAGAACTTACATCTCTATAAAAACTTTTAGCTTAAAAGTTTAAAGCAGTTTTATCCATAATTACTAGCACTTGGATGCAACCAAAGATATCCTTCCATAGGTGAATGGAAAAACAAGCTATGATACATTTGTGCAGTGAATTATTAAGTAATATAAAAGGAATTAGTTATCAATCTTTGAAGAGTCATGAAAGCACCTTAACTGTACACTGGTAGGTGAAAGTCAATTTCAAAACCTACATAATATATGACTTGAACTATTTGATATTCTGGGAAAAGGCAAAGTTAAAGAGACAATAAAACTGTCAATGAGTGCCAAGAGTTCAGCAGCGAAGTGTAAGAAATAAATATGTGATAATCAGACTATATCAATGTCAGTTAAACTATTCTCTATCACCCTATAATAATGAAAATGTCATTATACAACTTTCAAAAACCACAAACTTACAAAAAATCAAAACAAACCCTAATGTAAATATATGGAGTATGAAATTTAGTCAATAATTTTGTTAAAATTGATCCATCAATCATTAGAAATGAATCATATTAATGCAAGATGTTAATAATGAGAAAGTAGAGATTAGACAGATCGAGAACACATATGTAAACTGAGTAAATATATTTCTCCATTTTTATGTGAACCTAAAACTTCTCTTAAAAACTATGAAAAGCTGTTTTTAAGCCAAGTGTGGTGGCAAATGCCTGTAATTCCAGCATTCTGGAATGCTGAGGCAGGAGTATTACAAATTCAAATGCATTATAGGCAACTTAGTGACTTAGCAAGATGTTGCATCAAAATATAAAAATAAATAAGTCCTGGGAATAGAGTCCAATGCAAAGACTCTGTATTCAATCCCCAGTATTGTAAAAAAATGAATTAATTTTAAAAGTTAAGGAAGTGCTCACTTCAGCAGTACATATAATAAAAGAAAAAGTAATTTGTGGAATTAGGACTATATAATTCTAATCATAAAGAGCAGTAAGTAAGTAAGTAAGTAAGTATAAAATGCCTGCATCTGTAACATGTCAACGTGATCAGAGAGAGGAGCACAATGGGAATAGATAAAAAATAGGAAAGAAAGACTGGCAGGGAATGAGACTCAAAGAGTAAAGGTATCATGTAATCCAGGTAAGTATAATGGTATTATGAGCACAAAGAGGTTAGTTTTACTGAATTAGGTAATACTGTTACCTGAAGTTGTGTAACCATTGAAATTTATTGACAATTAATCTCCAATGCTGTATTAGTGATTTCTCCCATTGTTGGGAAAAAATATTCTGTATGTATAACTTAAAGCATGAAGTGGTTTATTTGGTTCACAGTTTCAGAGTATTCAGTCCAAGGATGCCTGGCTCTTAGGTAGAAACATGGAGGAAGTGGATGGCAGAGCAAAATTGCCTACTTCACAGTATTTGGAAAGCAGAGAAGGGAAATAATACAGAGAGGGATAGAAGAGAAACCTGAAATTTACCCTAAATTCATGCTTTTACTGCACGTCCAGACACATCCAAATGTGTGCTTTACCAATCCTCTGAGTGAATCCCAAGACAATCAAGTGGGTAGCTAAGCTTAATGGTCATGTTTCGCCCCATTTCAACTTGACACTGAAACATACCTCTTTCAGTCAGACTCAATCCCCAAATAAACACAAGGTGGTAAGTTCACCTACCACAATAAAACCATATTTTATATGAATGAAAATGTAATGAGCCCTTCCTCAAAGTCTCAATCGTTGCATCATTTTTCAAAAAAACAAATCCAAGTCTCATTTGAGATTCAAGGCAAACTCTTACGTGTGGACCTATGTAAAAAATAAAGTTACATAATCTCAAGGAACAGTGACAGAGGGTAAACATTCCTATTCCAAAGGAGTAGAAAAGAATCACCCAAAGTAATACTGAAAACCAGCAGGGAAAACATTAAATGATAAAGCTCCAGTATCTGAGCTACAGATTGGTAAGATACGAGTTCCAGTGGGCTTCAGCAATCCCTCTCCTGTGGGTTTGCTAGTCCTTGGGATGACTCCACTGGCTGCCTGAGGCCTTCCTTAGCCAGTGTTTCACATTTCTGGTATCTCCAACTTTCTGTGGTCTCCCCTGCTAAAATAAAATGATCGAGTAGATTTGAAGCTACTAGTGCACACTTGAAATGTATAGTCTCTGCTATGATAAGTTATCTACAATAATAAGAAGGAAAACATAATACAGGCGCAGCTAGCTGAGGAAATGTCACAGTGGAAGCTTGTGAAAATTATCTTCTGATCGCTTTTATTTTCTCAATGAAACATGAAATAATTTCATAATTTTAGTGTAAGGATGAACACTTAATTGAGATTGAAGAGATTGGAGCATAATTGAAGAGTAATTGAAGTTTAAAGGGATGAAACTATGAAATGCTTTCAGGAGAATGGGGATATAAAAACAAATGCAAACAATGTCAGGAAAGTATAATGTCACTTTATATTTGTGGTCACAAGCAGGAGTGAGACAAATCAGCATGGATGACATTTTCTTCGACAGCATTCAGCTCTCTGACTTTTGAACTGAAGGATGCAAAATACTTATTTAAACTTGTACTTTTTTTCACGGAAACTAGGAACAAGAGGGAAATATGGAAGAGACTGATTATGTGGATAAACTATATTGTACAAAGTAAACCAAAAAATAGAGCATATTTTAGTGATGGAAGGAGAAAAAGTGATATAGTCAATTACCATTAGGTCTTGACGAGGTTAAGCTATTTTAAAGCCTGTATTCAAAGAGGAAGACCTGAAAGAAGTGCTGGTGTGAAATGGACTGGAATATTTTAAATTTAGATTTGGGGAAGACTTACAATCATTGCTGTTGACAAAGTCTAAAATGACTCATGAAATAACTAGCTGAAGTGGGGTAGAGGGCAAGTCATCAAGTTAAGTGATTAAAGAAATGCTGGGGAATTTCTGATCCGGCACACATGGAGCTTGGAAGTTACCACTATACCTTAATGACAAGTAAAAAGCTGAACAAGTGGAAACCAACAACTTTTTGATCTGTGAAAGAATTGATGTTATAAGTAAAATCACTGCTCTTCAAACAGGTGAGATAGGAAGATACGGAAAATAGTATTTTACTGGGTTAGACAAAAACCTCTGCAGGACCCAATATCTGGGTAGGGAAACTTGAACTGTAATTGATGAATTGCTCAGGCTATATGTGAATAAGTTTGAGAGCTAAAAATCTCTCATGGAAGCAAACTTTATGGGGGTGCAGTAAGTTTTACCTTTAGCGGCTTTCTACAGAAAGCAGGAGAAAACTAGCCAGAGGTTTCTGTTCTTCAGCAGATCTACCTTTAAGAGAGTCTATTTTGTCAGAGTCTAGTCTACTGGGTTTGATTGGAGCCTAATTGGCCTAAAGGATGGGAAATACTGTACTCTATCTCCCTCTAGATGTCTTTTGCTGTGTGTTATGGTTTATGCATTGTATCAACTTGAGAAATCTAGATGCTTAACTAAGTAACTCAGCAGCTCTACATCCGGGGTATAGAGAACAAGCAGTTACCATTCTAGGATGTTGTTCACTGGGTTAATTTGAGAAGGTCAGAAGTTTAAGTGATTCAGCATGGGGCCAGGGTCCGTAGTTTGTAACATCCTCAGTTTGTAACATCCTCATCCTGTGCAAGAGGAGGGCAGGCAGATGGTGTGAGTGCTACACCCAACCCAGGGGAGCAGCCTGCATACAATAAAAGACAAATGAGGTGGGACTGGTGGCTGCTTCTTCAGAGGAGCTCCAGTCTTCGCTTTCAGCTTGGACGTCGTCTCCTGGCTTCTGGCACAAACTGTTCAGCTTCTGCCTGGGACTCTTCAGCTTTTGTCGTAGAGTCTTTAGTGTTCCATTGTAGACCCATTGGCCTTCCAACACAGACTTGCACGGGACACTGCAGTAAGCTTCAGCCCTTGGGCTGGACCCTTTAACCTCTAGCACAGACACCCTCTGCATGCTCCCTCATTCAACTTTGTGGCTGACCACTGTAAGCCAATCTTGTAATCTCTTATACAGCTGTATATCTTGTATTATATCTGTTTCTCTAGTAAACCCTGACTGATACACTGTGTATGCAACTGAGGGCTGATAAGCATATGTAAGGTTCAATCCAGAGACACAGGCTCCCTGAAAGACAGAACTAATCACAGAACTACAGAATGTTTCCTTTATCTCCACACCCTACCAACATATTATTACTAAAAGACTATTTAGTGCATTTTCTTTTACTCTGACAAAAGTTACAAGGCCTACTAAGAAGCACAGAACATAATTTGAGGAGAAAGAGAAAGCACCAGAACTAATCATTTATGGGTGTAGATGTTAGAATTACCAGACCAAGAGTTTAAAACCATGATTCTTATGCCAATGGCTCTAATGAATAAAACAGACAGCATGCAGGTACAGATGGGCAAAGTAAGCAAAGGGATGGAAATCTTTAGAAACAAAAAATGATAGCAGGGGTAAGAATTGCCATAGCACGAATGAAGAATATTTTGATGGCCTCATTAAAAGACTGATGAAAGAACTGAAATATAAGAAGGCAAAAAGTGGAAAGATGCAACAGAACAACCAAGAACTGTGAGGTAGCTATAAAAGTTGTAAGTGTATAATGTAAATATCAGAAGCAAAATAAAGATAAAAGAAAGAAGAAATATTTGAGACAGTAATGACTGTCAGTTTCCTAAAATTTATGTTAGACACTAAAGCACAGATCCAGGAAACTCAGAGAACACCATGCAGAAGATTGTAAAAACATCAACAACAGAAATTATACCTAGGCATAAAATATATTTAAACTGCAGAAATTCTGAAGTAAAGAAAGGGGAAAATATTGCCTTAATTATTAAGGACAAAGACAAAAGTTACAGCTGAGTACTTTTTACAAACCATTCAACTAGAAAGAAATGAAGTAAAATAAATTTTTAAAAAGCTCTCCCAAGATAAAATTCTGTATCTTCTGAAATTATCCTTCAAAGGCAATTGAGAAATAAATGCTTAGATAAAAATTATGAGAATTTTTTGCCAATAAGTCAAAAATTTATAAACATAAATGAAAGAAAAGCATTAAAGAGGAAACAAATAAAGATAAAATTAAAAATGTTTACTTTTCTTATTCATTGATCTAATAAATAAGAGTTCATAGGAAACAAGTTTTTCAAGAAAAAACTTCTTCACTTTTTTCAAGATGTTTGTTTAAAACAATGTGTTTGTCAAATATGGCTTATGTACGAATGAAATGAATTATTGTAACAATGAAAAGGAATGAAAGGAGAAATTAATATTTTATTATAATGTATTTTTACTGCCTGTGAAATGAAATGGTGTTATATGAAAGTGGTTTTGAATCAATTGCAAAAGTTCATACCAAACTCTAGGGACAATATTTTAAAAAGAAAAAAACATAATTTATATGCTAACAAATGATGTGTTAGGATAGTGGAAGTGTCAGCCACATGAATACTGAAATTGTCAAGGGAAAAGATAGACATTTTTCTGGGAAAATAGCCTTGAGCCAAATTTTTAAATATTAAAAAAATGAGAGATAATGAATTTAAAATATGTAAGAGCAATAGGTGGTATAGTTGGGTGACATGAGACCCACATCTAGGAGACTTAAGGAAGAAAGGAAACAAATGATCTGGGAGAAGTTTGGAATGAAGCATGTAGCTCTTCTTTCAGGCAATAAGGAACAATTTGGTACATAACTGAGTGCGTGTGTGTGTATGTTTATGTGTGTGTGGGGGGTGGGCATTGTATGTGTGACTTTCTTAACTGGATAATAGATAATTTTATATAGGTTTTCTATTAAGATGGAAGATTTATCCTCTTTTTTAATAACTTCTACAGATAGGAAATATTTCTCTGAGACAAAGGATAATAGTGTCATTGATAACACAGAGATATTAGAAATGGTGGAGTCTATTGGTAGACAAATACAAAAATTGGGAAAGGCTAGAACAATGAGTCAAGAAAAGAGGAAATGACTGTAAGGGAGGGTAAGGAAGGAAAAGCAGAGAGACTTGGGCACAGAGTACAAGTGAGGTATTAAAATAGAGTAAGACTGCCAATATCATTATCACTTTTTGACTAAAGTGAGTAGATTATCACCAAAATAAGGAATAGGAAAGGCAACTGTGGGGGGAAGAATGCTGCACCAATTTTGAGCATACTGCATTCAGGTTCTTGTGCAACACTGAAGTAAAGACTAAAAAGAAGGAGAAATCAAGGATGATCTCTGAATGTCTGTGTTCTATTACTCAGGGGAGAGTAAAATCTTATGAATTAAGATCAGATTTATATAAGAATGATCAAGTTTGAAAGTAAAGATGATTATTTTTTAAAAAGATGTAGTCTAGTTTCCTCTAGCTATCATGTGAAAAACTGATTGTGCCCCAAGGTACCCCAATTAAATATTATTTCTAATTGTGTCTGTGTGTTCAAAAGAGCTGGCATTTGAATTAATGGGTTCAGTAAAGCAGATAGCCTCTTCAATGTGAATAGGCCTCATCCAATGCACCCAATTCGTGGAGTGTCTGAATAGAACAAAAGCTATGATGCAAGGAATGCTTTGCTTTTTAGTTTCAGTTTGAGCTGTGACATCAGCCTTGCGCCTTTGGACTGAGATTTATACTGTAGAATACTCCAGTTTTCAAGCCTTTCGTCTTTTAATGAACTTATACTGCTGCATCTCTTGTGTATGTTGGATGATGAACTTCTCAGCCTCATAGTGAAATGAGCCAATTGGCAGGTCAAGTCTAATCCAAGGGTCACTAAGACAAGCCGCATGTGCCTTGATTATGGACTCTCATCCTAGTTTCAGTGTTAAGATATTAGAAAACAAGGATTAAACTTGCATTTTTTTCCTGTAACAATCTATTATATAGAATTCAAAGTTTAGTACTTTGGATATAGCTGACCTTTAGCTTAAAGGTTAAGTTAGTTTTATCTTTATTCTTCAGATAAAGAAATAGACTTGGAGAAACTCAGTTGGTAACTGAAAGAAAAGACAGACAGAAAAGAACAGGATTCCATATTCTAGCTAAATCTTCTGCTCTTTTCTGTAACTTTCAATTTCAGAGTTCCCAGATTTGGGGGAATATCCTGGGAGAAGGATTTTGCTAAGAGCAAGTTAACTGGGTAAATAGAGCCAAAGTTTAGGGTATAGTGGAAAATAATTATTGTAAAAGCCTTTGTTATTTAGAAGTAGAGAGAAAGAACATTTTTGAAATGCATTAGGTATATTTCTTAATTAAAATTATCAATGTATTTTTTTAGTGTGGATCAAACTAAGGGGTGCTCTACCACTGAGTACCACTAAAATACATACCATGCCCTTTTAAAATTGGAGACAAGGTTTCTCTAAGTTGCTCAGGTTGGGCTCAAATTGGGGTGACTTCTGCCTCACCATCCCTAGATACTGGAATTAGAGGTCTGGTTTATACTGCATCTGGCTTTTATTGTGTATTTTAAAACAATTAAAAACAGAGAAAGTTTGTGTTTCCCTGGAAAGTTTGTGTCTTGCTTACTTTTATCTTGTTGCCAAGAAAAAATAGTGGATACCCAAAATTAAGGAAGGAAAGGTTTATTTAGCTCATAGTTTGTAGAGGTTTCAGTTTATAATCAGCTGGTTCCAAGGCAGGGGAGTTCATGGCAGAGGGCAATGGTTCCTGATGGCAGAAAACAGCAAAAATATCAATAGCAAAAGGGACAAAAAGGGAGGAGCATGAGAGAAGAGCTTTCTGTCACTTGTATTATATGTAGGTTACCCATCCTAGGGTGGGTGTAGCACTCACACTCATAATTCCAGCATTGGACAATGGATTAATCACAGACTGAGGAAGCCTGCCCCCATGACTGCATGAAGCTTTATGGGGACATTCAGACACAAACTATAACAGTATGTACCTGGGTGTGTGTGTGTGTGTGTGTGTGTGCATAATTTTCGTAAATTTGTATAGGTTTTTATGTTAAGCTTGAAAACTTAGCCTATGTATGTGGATAATTTTGGTAGAAATTGTTTCTTGTATAAAAGATAATGCTTAAACTCCTTATTCTTGTGGTGACTGACTGATAAAGTAATAATTCTCTACTGATTAGACAACTAGTATTTCTGTACTTATGCAAACTTTTTTTTATGAGCAGAACATATTTATTGAGAGAAAGAAAGCTTCTGACTGAGAGAGAGAGTGACAGAAGGGGTCCCAAGTAAGTTGCCAGAGAAAATGACATTTCTAGAGACTTTTATAGTATAAAACCATGAGGTAAGATGGGGGAAACCTGGGAACTCACAAGGCAAACAGGCATGAGGTGGTTTAGAACTATGGTCAACCAATAAGATTGATTGTTCAGGTAAAATTGACCAAATCAGGGAC
>RJWT010044280.1:0-11824 GCA_004365215.1 Cuniculus paca
TGTGTGTGTGTGTGTGTGTGTTTATGTGTATATGTTTTCTCCAGGTTCTGTGATGATTACTAAAGTATTGCTCTGAGATCAACTCCAAACTCACCATCTTCTACACTGATTTGTGATATTGCCGGACGGGACTTTGTGAAACATATTTCTTTCTTGCCCGTTGACTGTGTGCAAGGTTGTTTTAATATGGAGTATCAGAAGGAAAGCCGAAAGCAGAAGGGGCACAAAAGACTGTCTTTTGCCTTTAGTGTGATCATTGGTAGGAGCAGTTGTTTCCAGAGTTACCTGGATTCTGTCCTCAGTTCTTACTAGAATTAAACTCCTTCAGGGTCATGAGGACCAGTTGTGCAGCACCTGTGAGAGGTCTGCATACAACGACTCTGAACTCCTCCAATCTTCTAAATTTTGATAATTCAAAAGTTTCCTTTTGTTCCTCAAACTGGAGGTAAAAACTGTTTTCTGTACATAATAGTTCAGTGTCTTATCCGTTCTCTGCTGTATCTACGTCCAATGTGTTTATTACCTAATGGTTTTATTATGTTTTTTCTATTAAAATCACTAAGATTCATTTTCTCTTGCTGAATCCTGACTGATGCAATGTATATTAAATGTTACATTGAAAATTTACTCTCAGAATATTTTACTTAATTGCAGAATGACTCCTAGGAATAAGTCAATTGACAGATTGTCTAAAACTCAATGTTATATAATGCTTCTTCATCTCATTTAAATTTCTTTGTCTTCTCAAAATAAAAGGTCATCTATACTTTTAGATAGAAATATTTATTTTTCTTTGAAATTCATTTATATGTTCAATATTGACAGGAGATATATATTAGAATACAAAGCTGTTGTTTAAACCTAGAAGATAGGTTTCTTTCATTCAAGATGCACCAATACTCTCAATAATAGGGTTGTTTTCAGAAAGTGTTTTCCCAAAAAGCCATGCATTAAAGACTTCATCCCCTGCATGGCGCTTTTGAGGGGTACAACTTTCAAGGGTTGGGGATGAGTCGAATGTCTTTACATCATTGGAAATGGGCCCCTCAATGAGATTATGGAATTCAAATTTCTTCCTCTTTATTTAACTTTCTGTGGGGAGAAAGTGTACTTCAATTAGTCTACTTCAATTTGTACTTCAATTAGTGCCATCGGATCAGAGGGTACAAAGGTATCATGCAATCAGGGTTTAGAATCTCTAAATCCATGAACCTGAGTACAATTTTTTCTCTTTGTAAGGTTATTATCTCTTGTATTTTGTTAAAGTTATGAAAAGCTAACACAAATTAGTAAGTAACTATAAACATGACCTGCATTTAAGACTTTCCGAGCCATTTGCCAGAATTTTATACAAGAACAACCTCAAAAGAATCAAAGGGATTATGAGGAAATAACTAGATCCAATATGATACATTTTCATGCAGTATTAAATTCAGAGTAGAATATCACATTTGTTTAAGGAATATTTTCTACCTCATTGGAAAGTTATTCCCAAAGTTAATTGGGTGACCATGTGAAAAGCCTGTATCCATTTGTTATTTGGGCATGTTTTTCCTCATTCTTTATACATGTTAAAATATGATGTGAAAATTTGAAATAAAACAAAATGGTTGACTACTGTGTGGGAAATATTTAGGCTAACACAGAAGGACCTCAAGTATGCCTCAAATGAATGAGGACTTTAAGGAATGTTGAGAGCATAAAACATTTTTTTAAAGATTTGCTCATGATTTGCTAAATTTGGTTTGGGGAAGGAAAGGTGTGGAATCTTATTTCAGCCTGCATATGGCAGTTTTTCTGTACAGCTGGCTTCCTTGGTAAAAGGAGCACCAAGGTCATTTCAATGTTTTTCACTCTTATAGAAGGTATATTTTGGCTCAAAATGTGTCATGAATCAAAAATAATGCTATTCTGGTCAGGATAACCCAGGCAGAAGGCTGGTTTTTTTTTAAACCTATTCAACCACTAATCTTTGTGATTTAAAATAATTAAACTAGATCTACTTAGATCATCTCTCTCTTTCTCTGGTTTTTAATAGCAAAAGGCAAGACAAGAAGCCATTCCTTTGATCCAGTTTCCTAAGAAAAACACAGACATTATTGGAAAATGTATGCAAGTTATAAGGACAGAGAAAATGGAAATCGAGCCAGGGGGATGTTACTACAATGTCTGAACCTGTTTCTAAAGGCAACTGTTGCACTAGCATACAATCTGGTGTATTAACCGGATAATCTGCAGTCTCACATTGCTCCACGGGCTGTCCCAGGAAGGGAGAGATGAAACGACGTGCACCCAAGAGCCAAGAGAACACTTTAGTAACCTCTCTTTTCCTTTCCAGGGAGAGGTCAGGGTGATTCGTCCCTTCACAGGGCACAGGGAGGAGAATGCTGCACTGGAAGTGGGTCAGGACCTTCACTGCTTTTCTACTTGGCTTGTGTTATGTAGCACTTAACCTATTTTTCTATAGGAGGACTGCAAAAGTCAGCTTATGAATTATTGAAATTAGTGCAAATAATTCATTCTGAACACCGGAGTCCATTGACCTAATTTCATTTGTTAAATGGGAATATATTCATGAGATCAAAGTTCATAGAGGGGTGTGCTTGAGAATGCATTACTAAGATTTAATGAAATTCTTTAAATATTCTGAGTTTGTGAAATCGTCTCTTAAAAATTTATATCTTAAGCAACCTCAAAGGATTAAAAAATGACCCCTCCAGATCTTTAACAAAATTTTATTTGTGAGCAGTTGTGTAAGGGAGAAAATATTATGCCAAACAAAGCAGATAAACTGAAACTAACTAAAATGCAAAAAACAACATACAAGCACTTTGTCATTGGAGAAGATATAAATTATTAGTATAATAAAAATGTCTTGATAGTTCTTTATTGATTTCAAAAATTAGTTACTATTTTGTATGGAAGAAGTTTTCTCCCTTTTTATGTTAGATCATGTTACAGATTCACAATGGCCACTACCCCACAATTGTGAAAATTACTGAACAGGGAGGTAAACCAGCCTCCATTAAAGCCTTGCTATGGTCTACAGAACCAAAATAAAAATTCTGATAGAGTGCTTTGGGATTGGGACATTACTGTGATAATGAAGCATTATACCATTACTTAACATATTTATACAACGTTAATACATTATGCTTTAGAGCATCAGAGTTTAATGAATTATAAGTTTACAGCTTGGGGAATAGTTTGCTATTGAAACTGATAAGTAAAGAGCAAAATATTAAAAAAGAAAGAAGTTAGGAAAAGGACCACAAATAACAGGATGCTTGGTTTTTTTATGAATATGGCACATCCAGGGAATAAGGAAATTCATTATTTTCATTAAAAGATTGTGGATCCAATAGCTATAAAAATGGACCAAGTATAGTATTGTTCTACTTCATTCCTTGCAGTAAATTCAACAGTAAGTGGAATATCAATTCAAATGAAATAGGAAATTACTGAAAAGATTTTTCTTTACTGTAGGTTAAGAATTTTTTTTAAAAAATTAGAGCCCAAACCAGAAAACAGAGAAAGTTTATTTTTAATTTTTTAAAAAATTTTATTGAAAAAAGTAAAACAGAAATTCATAACAAAATAATAGGAGAATAACTATAGTTGATACATTGCATATTGTCATCTTCAAAGTAGTTACTCAGAGCCAAGATACAAGCATAACAAATTTTCCAATCAGTATTAGCACAAATCTTCCTTTTCAATGAAAGAAGAGACACTAATAGTATAGCTAATGATTACATTTGTACATATTTCCCATTTTTCCTTCATTCTTTCCCCTTTCCCCAATTCCAGTTCCTTTTTCTTTTTAAATAATATCTTCTCATTTCACAACATCTATTGTACATTTTAGACCTTAATTACTCTTTCAAGTTGTCACACCAAGGAGACAATATGAAGTTTACACATGTAAGTCTGTCTTATTTTACCTATTTGTATGGTCTCAAGTTGCATCCATTTACCCATAAAAGTCTCAAGTTTATCATTATGACTGAGTAGTATTCCATTATATAAAAATACCACATCTTTTTTATCCTTTCTTTGGTTGATGGGCATTTGGGTTGTTAAGACTTAGCCATTACAAATTGTGCTGCTATAAACATGGGTGCTCGTATATCACTGTGGTATGATGTTTTTAATTTTTCTGGGAAGATATCCAGAAGGGGAATAGCAAGATTAAATGGGGCCTCAAATCCAAGCTTTTTAAAGAATCTCCATACTGATTTCCACAGTGGTTGCACCAGTGTACACTCTTACCAACAGTGTAGAAAGGCTCCTTTTTCCCCACATCCCCACCAGTATTTGTTATTAGTTGAGTTTTTGGTGATAGTCATTCTTTCTGGAGTGAGATGGAATCTCAGTATTGTTTTAATTTGCATCTCTCAAATGACCAATGATGTTGAATATTTTTTCATGTATTTATTTGCCATTTGTATTTTTTAATCTGAGAACCTGAGGATCCAAAGGGGCCCAACATGTTCACTGGAAGAAATGGTGCCTCTTTAATAAATGGTGCTGGAAAAACTGGCTTTCCACATAGCGAAGACTAAAACCAGACTAATATCTATCACCATGCACTAAACTAAACTCAAAATAGATAAAAGATTTAAACATTAAAACAGAAACACTAAGTGTATTGGAAAATAAAGTATGTAGAAATCTTGAAGACATAGGTGTAGACAGGCTGTTCATGAACAAAACTCATACCTCATGTGAAATTCTTCAAAGATCTCATGTTGTTAAAAAGCTTTTGCACATCAAAAGAAATCACCAATGGAATGGAAAATACAACCCCCGGAGTGGGAAAATATTGAAGCCAATTGTCCCTCAGACAAAGGACTTCTATCTAGAACATATAAAGAATTGAAAAAACTCATAGCCCTCAAATTCAAAAACCCAAAAATGCTCCAAAATTTGGATTGGTCCAAAAATGGGCATCTGAGATGAAAGTTCAGAAAGTTTTAATCGTAAAGAAAAAGGGCTGAAAACTTGGACTGAATTAAGTTTAGAATGTTTTTTTGATCAAAACCAAACCAAGCCAAACCTAACAAAACAAAATCTCTGTGTGAAAGGGCATGTCAGAATGGCAACATAGCGAAGTATGCATAGCGAATAGCTGTGCTTTAGCCAAGACAAACTGATAGCAAAAACTCAACTAACTTTTAGTCACATGCACCTCCCTAAAGAATCTTAAGGCTGTTGGCTCTTAAGCAATTCATATCAGACCTGTTTGAAGCCAGATTTCCTAGCATCTGTGATGTAAAAACAGAAGGTGTCCAATTAAACATGAAGAATTGACAGTCCACTTTATGAGCAGAGAGACTCGCGTTTAGAATCTTACCTCATTTGGATATATATGTTCTTTCTGCCTTATCTCACATAATTTTTCTCAGAGATACTTTGTGAACTCACACACGTGAAATGGTTCCCCATCAGAAACTGATAAGCTCTACTTTATATTAGGACCCTTTGGGAACATTTTGGTATCTTAACATTAAATATTTTAAGTAACTCCTAAAGTAAAATACTGGAAGTTAATTTAAAACAAGTAAAAGAATATACACAATTAGCCAATAAATAGTGAAAATGTGACTCAACTTCAGCAGTGACTGAAACAGCAGCACCAGGTAACCATACACCAATAGACTAAATCAAATGAAAAAGTATGAACTTACCAAGTTTGAGAAAGATGAAACACTGATAGTTCTTTCATACGTTGGGGAATCAGAAGAGGTAAACCCAGTGCTCTGAAAAACCCATGTCATCTACTAAAGCTGAAAATCTGTTTTCCATGTTGCCTTGCATTGCTCTTTTAGATATACAGAGAACCCAAATAAATATTTACTGACACTAAAATATATTCATAGCATTATAACTTTTAGTAGATAGCCTTAGAAGCAATTTGATAGGAAAATGGACCAATATATTGTGATACAGTCTTACAAAAAAAATTGTACTCAAATGAAGTTGTATGATACAAAAACAACATGAATGGAAACTCATCTATATAATGTTAACAACAAAAAGTCTAGAAAAACAGGTCCTGGTTTCAAAATAAAAAATATATAATTTTACTCAACAGCTATAAGAATAATGTTAGTCTGTAAGGAGATGTGACAGCAGTAGATGTGGGAGATAATTATAGTGATAGTAATATTACTATAGTGATAGTGATAGTTCTATTTCTCATTTTGACTTTTAGTCCTGAGCTCGTAAGACATCATCAACTTCTAAGCTTATGATGTGCGTACTTTTCTCTGTTAATAAACTAAATTTTATTTTATTTGAATTTAATTAAACTTAAAATTAAAATCTGTTAAAATAAATTAACATTTATTTTATAAAAGTAGAAGAAAAATTCTAGGAAGAAAGTGGCACAGAGGTTTGCTTGCTTCAGTTACTCTCTCTTTTAACAAGAAAGGATTTCTATGTTTTATCCTCAAGATGTCCTTACATGCAGATGTGAAGTAATCTGGATGCAATGAACTTCTAATAAACTGTGTTGAAGACTTCATTATCCACTCTCAGAGAAAGCTTTGCTGATAACAGACTCTGGATTGTCTTAACTAACAAACTTCGTTGAGGGTTCGGTGTAGTTCTAATACATTTACACTTATTATTTCACCACTTAAAATGTATAAAATAGGGATGCACCCACTGCTTTGACCAGTAATTCTTGACAAAGTTTCTATATTTTTCACATGTTTTTAAAAAGTCAGGACTGATTGATTCCCATTATTATTAACAAAAGAAAATAGTTATTTTCAGCCAGAGAAATAGAAGTATATAAAGAATTCCACGTTTCCTGGTACAACAGCAATACAACAGAACCACAATTGTTGGCGAATGTTTGACCTTGGTTCTGTTTGTTTGTTTGTTTGTTTGTTTGTTTGTTTGTTTGTTTTGAGACAAGGTCTCACTGTGTAGTCCAAGCTGACTTTGAACTCACTATGTATCCCAGGCTGGCCACAAACACTTTGAGATCCTCCTGCATCAGCTCTACATGTGCTGGGCTTACAGGTGTGCACCTCCCCAGCTGGCTGGGCCTTGATTCCTATGCACAGAAATGTAGGACACTCAGATGGCTCCTGTCTCGATGTTAATCAGCAGAAACCAGTGTTCTACATGCAACACTGAGGGATTTGACCACTTTGATTAATAAAGAAATTACAATTCTTTTAAGTTATACTCAGCAACATAAAAAATAATAAAACTCTGCGATTTAAATTTAAAAAACTTTGATAAGGTAAAAGGACATTTGACAAGTGATAACTTTCATAGAGATATCACCAGTAGAACACAAAATCTTTGAACTGTAAATATACTATTATAAAAACATAATTTTCATAATTGAAATTTAAGATAATGATTCATAATTAAATTAGAGAATACTTAATGGAAGACCCAATGGAATATTCCCATGCACAGAATATGTAAGAGAATATTTGGCAAGTATGAATGACAAGACATTTGAAAGATGAAGACAGTATTCATTAAGAAAGCATTAGTCTGACATGTGTTAGGATGGCAAGGAAGACTTTATTCAGGACTATCACAATAGCTGTCAGAAATACTACAATAGACGAGAGATGGGTCTCAATTATGAACACACTGACAAGTAGAATTTATAGCCAACAAGTAAATAAGAGGGTAATGTGTGAAAATTTACTAAGAGACATTCTTGCTAAGGCATTTTTATTAAGATTACTCAAAGGGAATCTTGCTGAAGGCGATCCAGGAAAATTAGGGAGGGAAAACAACAGAAAATTACAAAAATAAGTATTTTGGGACAGTGCTTTTAGCTTTGCTAAATTTTCTGCTACTGAGCTAATGGACAATACCCTTGCTAATTGGAATAAAAATATAGTAATTTATAATTAATTAATTTCTGTGAATCTTATGGAATAGAAAATTAGACTTTTTTATCTTATGAAAAATAATACTAAATTTCATAAGAAAATAAGAAGATAACAATAGTTAATGCGCTGTATACTAGTATCTCCAAAGGAGGTGACAATGCTGTGTGATATGACCGATAAAAGATTATTTGGAGTACAACAATTTTGCAATAGAGTTTATTTGAAGGAAAACTGCTTATAAGCAAACAGTGAGATTTTTGTTTTTAAGGCTAGCACTGCATGAAGAATGAGGACAGAAGACCAAAGCCACACTGTAGAAGTTCCATTCTGTTTCAACTGCTTAGTAGGTGGGATATTGGATATCATTAAGTCTGTGTACACCTCCATTTCTTCATCTGTATAACAAGAAAATATTTCATCTTTATTTATTTTTTAAAACTTGTACATCTCTATTACATCATGGCAATTCAATACATGTATAATATGTATAACAATAAAATCCTCTAAATAAACATTTCTCTATCTCAACTATTAATCAATTTTATGTTAAGAATTTCTTAATTTTGCCAAGCGTGGTGGTTCACGCCTGTAATCTCAGCACTCAGGAGGCTGAGACAGGTGGATCGTTGTGAGTTCAAGACCAGCCTGGCCTACAAAGTGAGCTCAAGGCCAGCCTGAATGGCATAGTGAGACCCTGTCTCAAAAACAGGGCTGGGGATCTAGCTCAGCAGTCTAAGCGCCTACCCGGCAAGCGCAAGGTCATGAGTTCAATCCCCGGTGCCACAAAAAAAAAAAGAATTTCTTAATTTTATTTAGTGTATTTTGAAATCTATCACAGATTGTTTTGAAAAATACGTGACACCAATAGTTACCCTATTGAGCTAAGGAAGAACACAAAGTGATTGAGACAATCTGTGTTTTTGTTTTTCGTTATTGAATTGTTTTTCAAACAGTGCGGGACAGGAGAAGCAGCAGCCAGCCACGGGAGAAGCAGTAGCCAGCCCCCCACAGTGAGCACATCCGCTGCCATCCAAGACCCTTCCCAACAGTAACCAACTTGAGACAGAAGACGCAGGAGCCAGCCCTGCCCTCATGTACACACTGGCCACCATTGGGTACCATACCCAGCACTGGCTAGGAGAACCACTCAACCACACCTTGGAGAAATCACAAAATTGCTCCTAATAGTAGAATTTAATTTCAATGCCTAATATTCCACTGTATATATACTTTCTTTGCCTTTAATCCACTGTTAGACATTTAGGTTGATTCCATTTGGGTTTGGCTATTGGGGATAGTGCTGCAACAAACATGGGGGTACACTTATCTTTCTGGTACAATGATGTCATTTCCTTTGGATAGATGATAGCTGTAGATAGTTATTGATATACATATAGATATACATATACATAGATAGATATGGAGAGAGAGCATGAGAGAGAAATTGCTGGGTCATATGGTAGTTCTAGTTTTAGATTTTTGAGGAATCTCCTTACTGTTTTCCATAATGATTATACTAATTTATAGTCCCGGCAACAGAGTGTAAGTGTTGCCTTTCTAACAGATGTAATATCTTTCTCATTGACTCCACAAAGTAGAACAAATCCTTTTAAAGTAAAGAATGTCCGTGACCTAGTAAGTTGCTCTAAAAGAGTTCTCTATAGAGTCACACATCAATCCTATACCTTGCCTCCTCTTGCTTTTTCCAAAAGTATGAGATTTTCCTGCTTCATAAAAATTCCTTCCAAGAGTATGGCAGATTTAAATACCCTGCATGCAACCACTAATTGATGGAACATACAGGATAATATAGTATCAATTTTCTTCTTTCTTGTTTTAACATGTCAAAACTCTAAAATGTATTCTATGCAGTGATCTTAGCTAGTCCCATATCTTATTTAGCTAAGTTTTACTCCATTTGTGTTACTAAAAGAATATGGTCAAAATTAATTATACTGAGATGATGTCATTTAAAGTTTATAATTTGGAAATAGTACTGATAATACATAGTTAAATACCTAAGATGATTAATATCAAAATCGCAATGCAGTCCAGAATGTAGACTTTAATTGTAAGTTTAATAATGGCATTGACAGGAACTGGTCTAAAATGACACATCTAGTTGAGCTGGAAGGAACCTTTTTTTAATTACAATATTAAAACAATATTGACTTTGAGCCACAGAAAAAAACAAGAGGCATTAACTAAAGACAACAAATCCACAAGGATAGTGCTATAAAGAGAACTTACATTTCATTTGATACAAGTATTTTTGCTTGTTTTTGTCTTGATTTTTACACTAATAGGGAATAGTTTCTTCCCCCAAAAATCTTATACTTCAAAAAATCCATTTTAGTTTTAGCTTTGAAAATGATAAATACTAATACCAGAGTGTTAATATGTGTAAATATGACCTAAATTATAATCACTAAGAAAAATCAGAGTAATCTCAGATATTTACAATCTGTTACCTCCAAATACCAGTAGAGAAGACAAATTATCTCTGGATTCAGAGCAAGTGGAGACTGATGCTTTGAAGATTCTATGTGGCAGTCAATGTACAGCCTTTTATAGCCTTATAATCTCTAGAGAGATACTTTTTATTTATCCTTTATAAATGAGGATGGAACTTCTCAAAAACTGAGACTCACCAAACACACATAATAGTGTTCAAATTATACACAAGTTTTTCTCATTCCAGGGAACATGAAACTCAACTCTCTTCTCCTCTATTAACATTTCCTACCCAAGACAGACATTTGCTTCAGTAGGTGAGCCTCTACTGACATTTGATCATTAAAGTCCATAATTTATATGAGATTTAATTCTTGATGATGCATTTACCACAGGTTTGGACACATTTATAATGGCAAATATCCATCATTAGATAATAATGCGTTGCACTTTCACTGAAAAAATCCTCTATTCACTAACTATTCATGTCCCTGTCCCACCAATCCCCTGTGAATCCATGAATCTTTTTTATCTCCACAGCTTTGTATTTTCCAGAATGGCACATATTTAGAATAGTACTGCATATGGTGTTTTCAATTGGAATTCTTTAACTTCATAGTATGCATTTAAATCTTCCACATGTCTA
Organism: Cuniculus paca; assembly: GCA_004365215.1. NCBI lineage: Eukaryota > Metazoa > Chordata > Mammalia > Rodentia > Cuniculidae > Cuniculus > Cuniculus paca. Next base: position 10,975 of record RJWT010044280.1, read on the forward strand.
TGTATAACTCCATAGCTGATGTCTTTTTAGTATGAAATAATACTTCATTCTCTGGAGACACAACACTGTATTAGTCACTTTCTCCTCATTGAGACAAAATATCTGATACCTGCAATTTGAAAGAAGAGATGTTTATTTTGGCTTACAGTTTCATTGTGTTCAGTGTATGGTCGCTAGGCTCCAAGGCAGAAACTGAAAAACTGCATAATGGAAAAGTTTGGCCAAGGAAAGTTGCTCACCGCAGATGACCAGAAAATACAGGAAAACAGAAGGAGTCAGGGACTCTTACATCCTTACAGGTCATGTCCCTGCCAACAGAAACCAGGTTCCACTTTTTCACAGGACATTAAGCTATAGATTCATCAACAGATTAATCCTCTAATGGATATAATAATACCCTAATAAGTCAACCACCTCCCAAAAAGTCCCGCCTCTGAACAAGGGAAACTTTTGGGGAACATTTCAAATCAAAGTGATAACAGTTTATCCATTTTTCTACTGAAAGACATTTTGGTTTCTCGTATTTTGTTGCTATTATGAATAAAGCTGAGATAAGCATAAGCATACACAGGCAGTTGTTGTATAGATGTAACTCTTTACTTCAAGTAAATATCAGCAGGAATGTTTGGTATATATGGCAAGAGTATACTTAGTTTCATAAGAAACCATTACTTTGTCTTCCAGAATGGCTGTATCATTTTGTTTTTTCATCACTAAACAATGAAAATGCTCATCAGACTGTGGTGGTATCAGTGTTCTGGACTTTGGGCATTCTAATATCTGTGGTGGTAGCTATTGTAGCTTCTTGTTTTTTTGTTTTTTGTTTTTTTTTTTTAGGAGACAGGATCAT
>RJWT010044281.1:0-11805 GCA_004365215.1 Cuniculus paca
GAAATCATCTTACCACAGCGATATATGTGAACCCATGTTTATAGCAGCACAATTTGTAATAGCCAAATCTTGGAAACAACCCAAATGCCCATCAATTGAGGATTGGATAAAGAAGATGTGGTACTTTTATACAATGCAGTACTATTCAGCTATAAAAAATGATCACATGGAGGCTTTTATAGGTAAACAGATGTGACTTGAGACCATACTCATAAGTGAAATAAACCAAACCCACATGTGTAAACACCACATTGTCTCCCTAGTGTAAGAAACTGAAAGACTCGATAAGATACAAAATTCCTGATAAATATGGAAAAAAGGTTCTGAAGTCCAACAGTGCTTTTATTCTTTGATTTGATTGGTTTAAGTTCCTTTCCTACAATTTGATTGCAATATGTGAGAAGATAGGAGCAGCTCTTTTGAAAAATGGGACACTATGGTAGCCATCGCTGGTTTCTTGTTGGCCAACTTGATGGCCTGTAGTGCTCTTTTGTTTTATCTGGTTTTGTATTGCTTTGTTTTGTTTGAGTTTATTGTCTGTAAATGTATGAACAACCATTTTGAGGAAAGCAAGAGACACTGGGATAACCATAGTTAATCTCCTGTTGCTATGTTTTGAAGACCTGTGTAGCTTTCTGTGTTCTGTTTTGAAATGCTGTATTGTGTTTGACTCTATTCTGTTTTCTTTTGCTTTATTTTGTTCTGTTTTGTTTTGTTTTGTTCTATTCTCTTTAAAATAGATAAATAAATAAATAAACCCAGGTCCTTCACATTGAGTTACAATCCCAGTCCTTTTTTGTATATTTAATTTTGAGACAGGGTTGTTAAACTGCTAAGTTGCCCAGGTTGGGTTCAAACTTGCAGTCATTCTGCGCTAGGATTATAGACGTGTACCACTACACTCAGCTGAAATATCAAGTCTTACACTTAACTGCGTCAAGTTTTTCTTTCATTGGAAGAGTCTATTTTCCAGCAATTCTGATGGATAACAATAATACTAGAAGTAGCTAATATGTATAAAGCACCTACAATGTGCCAGCTATTGTACTAAATGGTTTTACTCAGGTGATCTAACTCACCCAAGTCAGGAGCTACTACTGTATCTGCATTTTACATGTGAAGATATATAACCCGATGATCCTGAAACTGTTACTTGGGGCTCACTCAGGCAGAAAAGGCAGGTGCTGGGAAGGGGCAGAAGCCCTGAGATGAGAGACGAGCCTCAAGTCTCCTGCTCCTAATTTGAACTGAGCAATCTGCTTATATCTGTTTTGGCTTATTGGGCGTTAGTGGAGTCTGTCATTTAAAGGAAGAGTCTTGCCTGGTGTGGTGGCCCACACCTGGAATCCCAGCACTTGGGGGACTCAGGTAGGAGGATCCCCATGAGTTCAAGGCCAGACCTGTCTCAAAAAAGGTGTGTGTGGGGGGGGGAGTCTTCCTGTGTGATAGTTAACTTGGCTAAATAATACATAGTTGTCTAATCACCGTGTTACTATGATGGTATTTTACAGATGTGATTAATATTTACTGATAGTATTACCAGGTTCAGGGATGCTGGGGACTCCTTACAGAGATGCTTTCTAGGTTCTTGCGGGTCTGAACAAAGAATTGGACAAAATAAGCGCAAAAGGTAGTGAGGTTTTACATTTATTAAAGGTAAGAAAAGAAACATGTTCTGTAGAGCAAGTGAGGGCCAATTAAAAGTAGGAAAAGAAGTACGCGCTGCAGCGTGAGAGCCGACCACTGTGAAAGAATGAAGTGGCCGTGAGGAACATGGCCACCATCTTTTGTCATCCCTGCCCCCTGCTCCTCAGGCTGACGTCAGATCTAGGCCATCCTATCAAACACCTGCTTGAGTTCTCCTGAGAAGAACTGAAGATAGCACTTTTTGATTGGTTCCAGGTGCAGGGCTTGGGGGCCTGTCTCCTGAATCTCTGTGACTGATAAGTCATGCCTACTTGCCAGCCAGTTTGCCATTCTCTGATCTCCAGCCTCATTAACATTAAATCAGTAAAGGAGGTTACCTTCTATGGTGTAGTGGGCCTCATCCAATCAAATGAAAGGCCTTGAAAACAAACATTGAGTTTTCTCAGAGAAGAAAAATTCTGTCTTAAGATTACAACGTTAACTCCTGCCTGAATTACCAGGCTCTGTGGACCTTGGACTTGCCAAACCCCACAATCACAAGATAATTCCTTAAAATATCTCTATTGCTTGTTGGTTCTGTTCCTCTGAGTAGCCCTGAATGACACGAAGTTTCTACAGCCTCACTACAGAGCAACATCACTAACATTGGTCAGCAACTTGCTCAATTAGGAACTGCAATTGCTTTTTCTTTTATTCTTTGTTTTCAGTGCTGGGGATTAAACCTAGGCACTCAGGCTCTACCACTCAACTTCGTTCCAAGTCCTTTTTTAATTTTATTTGGAGACAAGGTCTGGCTAAATTGCCTGGGTTAATGTGAGACTTAGGATCCTGCCTCGGCCTCCCAAGTAGCAGGGACTGATCACAGGCATGCCCCACTGCATCTGACTCCACTTTGACAAGATCCCCATGACTCTGAAGCGTATCGAGGCTAGAGGAACACTAAATATAACATTTAAAAAGTAGAGCATAATCATCTTGCCAGAACAAAATCTCCAAAGATTTCAACTTTGAGGAAGATCCACTCTGGAACTGCTGAAAAAGAGAATAAAACGTCAATGTGTCTCTTTTGAACCAGCTGCCTTGTGTTAATGTCATCAATGTGTTCAATGGCATGAACTTGATATGCAGTCTCTTGGCCACAAAAGTGGTAAAATCCCAGGCATAGGTCTATTTGCTTTTATCAAAGCTATCTCATCAGCTCTTACTGTATGTTTGCCCCCCCCTTCTTATCTGAGGATATCAAATCTTTTCTGTTCCTCTCACTAAGTAGGAAAGTAAACCCATGACAGAGATAAGGGTCAAATAATTGATACCCAGTTTCTTCCCCAGGCATAGAAAAATTATATGACACATAGTGAATGGCATTGTCCTGTTTCAACCTCAGATGAATTGAAAGATTTAATTGAAGTTCGTAATTTCTTTGGCTACAATTCTCCCTGTCTTGTCAAGATTTGCACTCAACTGCCTGTGCTGCTAAAGAGAAGGATGAGATAATTTCCTTATCCCATTTGTCAGTCCAGGGATCCAACACAACTAACAAGCACTTTATGTCATTCTCTGCAGCTGGGATTATCAGGTGAGCAAGTCACCATCTGCACTGGATAACATAACTCAGAATTATTTAAATCCTTCCACACTTCTGCTATAATCATTTTTGTGGTTCATTTTATACTCTAAATAGACTTCTGGGAAGCCATTTCATATCCCAAGAGTCAAAAACCAATGATAGGAGAGCATGCACATCTTCATTCCCAGAGATCACAGCAGTTCATATGCAATTCCCCCCGGTGGGCAAAGGTTATCGGTAGTTCTGAAAGTGATAGAGGGTAGAGCAAAGCCAGGATTTGCCTAAGCCGCAGGCTGAGTTCTGTGGGGTGGGCCTTCTTCCCTCAATATCTTAGTGGCCAGACAGCAGCCAGATAAAGCCATTTTGGATTAGCCTAAACATTAGTGATTCTCAGCTGAGGAGAAACTGCACTCGACAGTGGAGATCTTGAGTCAGTAGGCTTGTGATGAAGCACAGAAACATGTGTAGGAACACTGTCCATGGGGCATTCTGTAAAGCCTTGTCCTTGCTTGGCTCCTCCCACTTTATATAAAGGTGCTACCTTGGCTGTGCATTAGAATCATCTGGGGGCACAGAGAAGGGAGTTTTTTAAATAAATCTTCATACCCAGATTGTATCTCAGATCAATTACATTTGATTCTCTGTGGCTAAGGCTACTCATGTGTATGTTTAAAGCTTCCAAGTAAATCCACCGTAGAATTCTTTATATCAGGGCTTCTCAAACCTTAACAAGTGAGCACTCCATGCAGCAATGTTGATTCAGTGCAGGTTCTGCTCCAGGAGGTCCGGATGGAGTCCAAGATCCTGCATTTCTGAAATGCTACCAGGTGACACTGACGTTGCTGCCCAGGGATCATACATTGAGTAAAAAAGTATTAAAAGGCCCTACTTCAGTGTTTCTCACAGTGTGCTTGCTTTAACCCTAGTGCTAATAAATTTGAATTTAACTTAGGTGAATACAAATTTCAAATAAACTGGTGATTTTTCCATATAAGACTATCCCAAATATTGTGCGAGATATGTTTATGCTGAAAAGTTATTTGTTGCTTAGCTGAAATTCAAACTTAAACAAGTATTCTATTTTTCATTTTGTTTTATTTTGCAGTGCATAGCAACAAACTTCTCTGCTTTGTTTTGATGACTAAGTATTGCACTGAATATCAAGTAACTTCATAGGACACAATGTCTGAGAATACCATGTTGTTAGGGCTTGTGTCTAGATGTCCCCCCAAAGCCTCATGCAGTCATGGAGACGTGCTTTTCACAGGTGACTGAACCTAGAATTTGTGACTGAGTCATTGTCTAGTGCTGGGATTATGGATGTGAGTGCTACACCCACCCTAGGGTGGGTGGGGCCTACATATATAAGGGACAGAAAAAGCCTTCTCTCTTTCTCTTCCCTGTTTGCTCTTATTGCTTTTGCTGTTTTCCCACCACCATGAACTGCTGCCCTTTGCCATGTGCCACCCTGCCTTAGAGCCAGCAAATTATAGACAGAAACCTCCACAAACTGCAGGCTAAATAAACCTTTCCTTCCTTAATTTTGGGAGTTGGGTATTTTGTCTCAGCAATGAGAGAAAAGTAACCAACATGTCATGAGTGTCATAAACCCAAGAGAAAGCACAAATGTGTGCATACATATTGTATAATGTTATGCGATGGTGCCTGGTACTAAGATTCATTCATGGACTTTCTAGTGATCCTCAGACCCTGGCAAGAAACCCTGTCTGTGTTTCCCAGAAAGGTGTTCTGGTCACTGGTTTTACAAAACGTTTACAGATTTCTCATGAACAAAAGGGTTTTGTGGGGATAAAAATGCTGAATTCTGGATTAAACAAAATTAAACATGTTTTTTTCTTGTAAAACCTTGTATATGTGTAACATATTATTGTCCTTTAGGATTCTCCCAAAGGTGATAAAATGTTTGCTATTTCCTAAATTTCATGAATATATATATATATATATCTCCTTAAAGGCTATTTCCTAGGATTAGTGATGTCAGAAGCCCCTTTAAGGAATGTTGCTTAACTAAATGCCCTTTATGGGAAATTTGGAAAGAAAACAAAAATACAGTTTAAAAATGTTACTTGGCCTAGAATGGTGACACACATCTATAATTTCAGAGAGTGGAGAAATTGAATCGGAGATTGCCTGGGCAATTTAGCTAGACCTCATTTTAAAAAAGGAAAATGAAGGTGTGTGTAGTGGTGCATGCCTGTAATCCCAGCACTTGGGAGGCTGAGGCAGGAGGATCATTGTGAGTTCAAGACCAACCTGGGCTAAAAAGTGAGCTCAAGGCCAGCCTGAACTGCATAGTAAGACCCTGTCTCAAAAAGACAAAAAAAAAAAAAAAAAGCAAAACAAAAAAGAAAAAAAGTTACTCATACATATTACCTAGTTATTACCACCATTAATATTTTAACTTAGTGTCTTTGAACTATGGAGGTGAGTGACTCAAGAGATGAAAAATTTTCATGAGTAAAGGATTTTTGCCTGAAGGAAGGAATTCTCGATGGGCTAAAAGAGAGAAGATGGAGTAAAACAAGGTCTATTTGCTAATTCAGTAAAAACAAGGGGTTAGAAAGTGATTTTTAATCTTAGCCTCTTACCGTAGATAGCAGAACACAACGTTAAATTTCTACATATCTATTCCAGGTGTTAAATTTATGATGAATATAGTACTGAGATCTGGCCAATTAACACAAATATGGCTCCATAGCTTCAGTTACTACTCTATCATTATTTCTTGCATTCACTTCATTTGCTCTGAAAGACAAGAAATATCAAGTGTCTGTAACTTGCCTCAACAGCAACAGCGAGTGTCTATAACCCTTGAAACAGTCACATCCTCCTCCTTTTATAAAATCATTGCACGTTTACATCTTTTTAACATTAATGTGAAAAAATAGTTCACATGCTTACAACCCTTATTTACTAAGCATGTTTATATAGGTTGTATCCCTGGAGTCTAATGACCACCCTGGAGGGGCAGGAAAGGTGGTTCGTATTTTCACTAGCAGAGAAAGAAACAAGTGCAATTCATAGAGATTAAGTAAATGACAGAGCTTGAACCAGAACTAATGTCTTTTGATTTCATCCTCTGAGCTGTTAGATAACACCATCAAGAAAACAAATTATGTGCCATATTTGATTTTCTAAAGACTTACGAGAGCTTTAGTTTTTCATGGAAAACATTATCTTTTGAGGTCAGTAAGTATAGGCATTCCTTTACTATGGAATTTATTTTTAAAAAGAATCTCGTTCTTCTGCTATAATCTAGGCCCTACTGCATGAATGTTTCAGAATAAATCATGTGTTCTTAATGCTGTGAGCATGAACTTGACCTACTCTAGAAACTTAATAGATATTTGGTGGACACTTTTCTGGACTCTATTGGAGTTACACACATGCACTTCAACTCCATGTCCCACACTGCCAACCACCCATATTTTCTTTATTGACACATAAAGATTGTACATATTTATGGGGTGAAACCTCCTCATTCCTTTGAGGAAAATCCTGAACAAGAGGGCTATTTTTGACAGTTCTTCCATCTTGAGAAATAGTTTTAAAGAACTATCTCCAATGAGCAATGCATGATATTCATTCCGTCATTTAGTCAACAGATACTTATCAAACACCTACTCCATGCCAAGCAGCTGGAGCACAGTAAGAAACAAGACAGAGGATGTCTGTGCTGAAGGATGTTCTACAGGAAACACACAGGGGAATTTTGAAAGATGAAAAAATGAAACAGGGAAACGTGATGAGATAGGATAACATGAGATGGAGTGAGTGACTGAGAGCCAGGGAAAGTCCTTTGAAGAGCTAGTGTTTGCGATGATCTACAAATTTCCATAATTTAATGGATGCCATGGGTTATTCTAATTAACACGAAACCCAAATGTTTCTGCTTCATGCCACTTCGCTGCTTTGATTTAATATATCCAAGTACTTGAAATGTTCTCCTTTTGGCAACATTTCTATATTAATTTGGTGTTAGGAAGGCATGTTGGTCAGATTCATGTATATATGAAATGATTTTTTACTTTCTTCTCAGAATGGTTGCATCTGCTGCATCAAGAGACTGGCCTTGAAAACATGTCCCTCTGTGTAGTTGTGTCCTTACCTGGTGAGCAGAACGGGAGGCCTTCCAAGAAGGACATGCTATTCTCCTTCCCACCTTCTGTCATGAAGTCTTGCACAGTGAGAAAGAATCCACCTCCACAACCACCACCAATCATTCCCAGGCTACCACGCTTCTCTAGTGTCTGTGAGTAGCCTTCAGAGACCAGATCTCCCAGCCAGAAGGCCTGGGAGATAGTAACTGTGGAGTATGTGTTCCTACACCACTCAGGATGACAGGAAATGTCCATTATAATCAGCTGGGGAGTCTTTTCAAAATACGCCCCTCTCATCACCACCAAGTGTACCCAGATGGGAAGGAAGAAAGAAGGTGAAGCTCATGAGTCCTGTTCCGTTCAGTACTTGTTAATACAATTCTTGGAGATAGTGAGCCAAGTCTGGAGAGAAATTTATGGGTTGACAGTGACAAATTAATTACCTTTTATTCAAAAGATTACTATGAGCCAGAATTCTCTCCTGAATGGTAGGGAATAGAGAGGTAAGTAAAATGTGATTTCTATCTCCCAGGGGCAATTAAGTTGGCAAGCTGGATTTGAAAACAAATTGTAATGACATAAGGGAAGGGATGATATATAAAGTGTTAGGTTCCATTTAGCATCATGTTCTTTAAAATGCAATAAGCTCTAAACCAGGCATGGTGATACACGCCTGTAATACCAGCATTCGGGAGGCTGAGGCAGGAGGATTGCCATGAGTTTAAGGGCAGTCTGGGTTACATAGTCAGTTCAAGGTGCACATCACAATCCCATCTCAAAACACACACACACACACACACACACACACGCCATAAGATGTAGATGATTATCCAAAGCTATAAGGCTGTTTAGTAAATGTTATATTAAAAAGAAATAAAATTGCCTGATGTGGTGACATGTGCCTATAATCCTAGTACTCTGGGAGGCTGAGTTAAGAACATTGCAAGTTTGAGCCCAATCTGGGCAACTTAGCAAGACCTTGTCTCGCCATAAAAAGTAAAGAGGCTGGGAATGTAACTCAGTGCATAGGTCCTGGGTTCAATCCCCAGTACATACATCCATATCTGTCCACCCATCCATTCATCCAAAAAGTTATAATAAAAAATTAACATCAGGAAGCATCCATAACTGTTCCTTTTAGGGAGAAGGAGGTATATTTGCCAAGCTTCCTACTGCTAGGGAGTATGAAGTGAGGTAGGGAAGTCTTCCGAGCAGAATCCGCCACCTTCCTCAACACAGCTTGAACCACTAGCCTTACCAAGTTGCGCTCAGGGCTGTGGAAATACGATATATGAAGAGCCAAAAAAAAATGTCAAATGAATTTTACAGGAAAGTTGAACCTATACATTTTAACACTGACAAAGACCTTAGAAATCTTTTTTTTTTTTGCCAGTCCATTCCTTTTGCTAATAATGCACGTGAAGCTAAGTTGAAGTGAATTTCTCAGGGTCACGTGGGTCACATGCCAGTTAGTGGAAGAAACTGAAAGCTCTAGCCCCCATGATTTCTCCAGTGCTTTATTTCAGATGGCATCAGTGAATTAGCTACAGATGTAGTTGGGAACCACAGAAAGAAAAGAAAAAGAAAAGAAAAGAAGAAAAGAACTTCAGTCCATTCATACAGAAAGATTTGATCAAACTTTAATCAACAGATTGTTTAAAAAGAGAAAATTAGCCAGGGATGCTGGCACATGCCTGTAATCCCAGCACTCAGGAGGTTGAGGCAGGAGGCTTGCCATGAGATCAAGGCCAGCCTGGGCTACCTAGTGAGGTCAAGGCCAGGCTGAACTATGTAGCGACACCCTGTCTCAAAAAAACCAAACATAAAATAAAACAGAATAAAAATGAAATGAAATGAAATAAACACAGAAAAGTGACAGGCTATAACAAGTATATTAGAAAGTGCTTGGCAGCACAGTCTTCCCCTATACATTCCATGGTCCTGGGCTGCAAAGAGGATACCTCACAGGCTGAGTATTCTTCTTCATGAAGGGCATGCTACAGTGATCCTTTTATACCATGTGTGGTCTGATATGGAGTCCTCATTCATGGTTGATTTTTCTGTGAAAAAAATTCATAAAAAACCAAACAAATCAGAATTCAGTAGATGTCACTGCAAAAATCCACATCTGAAAGGGGATGGTCCTTGTTTAGCACCCACTACACACACACACACACACACACACACACACACACACTCCTGCTCCTACGTGCCTAAACTCAGGGTCGTTTTCTCACGAATTCCCCTTCCCTGGTTGGTACTGGCTCAACAGCATGTGTGGCCAGGTCTTACTCACCAGCGCCAAATTGTCTCCAATTCATCTTACATTCCAAAATAAACATTAAGTATCGGTTTTACTTCTCTTTCTCTTCAAGGTGACATAATCATAAACGACTCTCTGTAAAATATTCCACAGGCTGACATTTGCTGTCCTTTCCTCATCTCCCAAACGGAGGTGATCATAAACAGAGCTTCAAGAAATTTCTCATACAGCTGTTTCCATTATACCACAACTTCTCTAGTTTCAGTCCTGAGGGTGTTTTCTACCATCTGCTTATATTTATGTTACCTAAGGAATAAATCCTCTTAATTTAAAAACAAATAAACAATGTGTGATAGCGATGTTTAGTCACAATATAAACCTCATCAAATTAATCCTGTTCACCAAGATCTTCCAAGTATGGCTTCGGCCTCTCCATTCTATTTACCTTATAGAGCCATCAGTAACAGCCATTGGCATCGAAGGACTTGGATTCACTTTTTTCAAGCCTCCTTGTTGAAAACAGAAAGAATTCCTTGTATTTGTTCAACAAAGGGGGTCTTTGAAAGGAAAGCCTCTTTAAAAATCCAGACAAAGGAAATCCCTTCTACTCGTAAAAAGGAATTTGTGCTTCTGGAGCAGTGCCTGGTAATTCCCTAAAGTATAGCTCTATTACTGAAATAACAAAGCCAGACCATTTGCAACCTGTGACATTCCGCAATGATGACCAACAGGAGGCGCTAGTAGCAACCATCCAGAGTGTAAGACACTGGATGTCGTAGTATTGCAATGTTGCCTGTGGGTTAAAAGCACTGGTTTTGAGTCTACACTGATCGGCATACCAAACCAGTTCCACGAATTATGGTCTCTCTAAAGTTACTTTTTTCCTAAAGATAAAATGGAGATAATTATATCACTTTCTTCATAGGGTTGCAGGATTAACTGAGATAATTAGCATTAAATGCCTAGCCTTGGCCTTGGCAAAGAGCAAGTGTACAATAAACATCAGTTAATAAGTAAACGAGTGGACCTGGCAGCAGATGCAGTGATGAAGCAGGCTAGCTAGGCACCTTGGAGGTGAGTGAAAGTAATCCATGTGCAGTGAGAGCCCAAGACAGAATTCTTGCCCAGATGTGTACAATGACAGACAGGCCCCACTCATCCAATGCGTCCAAAAGGTTTCTGGCTAATTTTAAGAGTTGACCAGTCAACTACAGACAAATAATAATTGGACACCCTTTGTTTTTCTTGGCAAAATCATGATGTGCAAAATCCTATGTAGCAAGAGAATGGTTCCAAAATTCTTTTTTTTTTAAAGAAAATTATTTTAGTAACAAAATGTGGAATAAATGGACAATCTCTAAGAGTCCTTTGGGCCAAAGCACTATGTGTCTCACAGCATTTGGACTGGCAGGGAGTATGTAGCAGAAGGAATGTGCCTGGGCTTTGGGTCAAACAGCCTTGGGCATAAGCCTGGGCTACAACTGTTAGCACTGCATTCAAGATGGTCAAGACCCATTGTCTCTTTGGGGCTCGGTGTTCTTTACTGCATCAATGGAGACAGGAATGCCTGCCTTACAGAACTGCAGTAAGAATTAAGAAGTCTTATATGTAAAAAAGTCTTAGCGCAGACCTAGGCACATAGCGAGTGAACAAATGGTAGTATCTCTGCCCTTCATCTCCAAAGTCACTCAGCAGTATGATCTACAGAGCTCTTCCTGAAGGAATTAAAGTCATGTTTGAGGCTTTGCCACTTATGCAGGCACTTTATGGGATGTATTACTCAAACATATGCTTGAAATTTTGTTTTAAGTGAAGAGGGGATGAGAAAAGAAGTCAGTGGCAGAAACTTATTGGCAAGAATTTGGATGCTGTGTAGCTCGCTGCTTTGAAGGCATTAAGCTACCCTATACTCATTCATCTACCCTTCCATTCTATAAGTATTTATTGAGCACAAATTCTGTGTTAGCATCAGGTTCAGGGCTAGGGATACAACAATCAAAAATAAACAGCGCCTGCCCTTAAGAGTTCACAGTCCGCTGAGACAGACAGAGAAACAGCAATTAAAATACAGTGCAGCGTGATCAGCACCGAGGGAGGAGGAGTACACAATGCCTTGGGCATGGGGAGAACCAGGCATGTGCTTCCCTGCGAGGCTCTCAACTCACATTACTTTAAATGCACTCAGTGATGGGTAGGGGAAACAAAAT
>RJWT010044282.1:0-11815 GCA_004365215.1 Cuniculus paca
CCAACATTTGTTCTTTTATTATTTCTTGATGGCAGCCATTCTTTCTGGAGTGAGATGGAATCTCAGTGTTGTCTTAATTTGTTTTTCTCAAATGACCAGTGATGTTGAACATTGCTTCATGTATTTATTTGCCATTTGTATTTCTTCATCTGAAAAGTATGTGTTCATCTCAGATGCCCATTTTTGGACTGTGTCTTTGAATTTGAAGGGCCTGATGTTTTTCAATTCTCTATGTGTTCTAGATATAAGTCCTTTGTCTGAAAGAGAGTTGGCTACAATTTTTTCCCATTCTGTGGGCTTTCTTTTCACTCTGTTGGCGATTTGTTTTGATGCGCAAAAGCTTTTTAATAAGATGAGAACCAAATTGTTGATTCTTTGAAGTACCTCCCATGTGGTTTGCATTTTGTTCATGAACTCTTTGCCTACCCCTATGTCTTTAGGATTTTTACCTACCTTGTCTTGCAGCAGGTTTAATGTTTCTGTTTTAATATTTAGATCTTTGATCCATTTTGACTTTAGTTTAGTGTATGGTGATAGGCTTGAGTCTAATTTTAGTTTTCGGCATATGGAAAGCCAGTTTTTCCAGCACCATTTGTTAAAGAGGCTATCTTTCTTCCAGGGAACGTGTTTGCCCCCTTTGTCAAGGATAAGGTGGCTGAGTGTCTTTGTAGTTATGTCTGTATCTTCTGATCTGTTTCACTGATCCTTGAGTCTGTTTTTTTGCCAGTACTAGTACTGTGATTTTATCACAGTAGCTTTGCATTTATCCATTTGTGGAGGTTCCCATGAAAGTCATTTTAATCCATTTAGAGTTAAAATTTGTTATACCTACTAATATTATATGAAAAGTAGAGTAACAATAGTAGACCCTGTTGCTAAATAATTGACTGTGGGATGTATTATATTTTCTTTGTTGGATTTGATTTAGAATAGAAATTATGAGTAGTTAATGTATTATTTTTTCATATAAATTATTGTCAGCATTACTTATATTGTTAACTATCATATCTGCTTATCAGTAATAACTAATAATTGTATATACTTTTTTGGTAGTGAACTTATTAATAGATCACTTTTGTTCCCAAGATAGAATACTTAAGGACCAGAAGATTTTTTATTCTTATCATCATTCATTAGTATTGAACCTCTTCATTTGGTCCATTCATACTTACGTTGGCAAGTCTGATTTAAAGAAAACTTCCCTGTAAAATGTTTATGTATTTATGCATGTATGTATGTAAGAAGTTACTTATAATCTGCCAATAACTCGTTTCAGAATGCTTAAAAATCAGCCCTCTCTGTATTTCTGAACTAAACAACCCTGTATAAATTTATGCCTTTCTATATGAATTTGAATGAATCAATTAATACATTTTCTAAAAATAGCAATTTTACATTGTATGCAGGCTATTATACAATGTGTTCTTCATTTTCTACTCCTGAGGTAAAAGCTTCAAACAATTTATTCCATTAGAGTAACACTGATAGACTGAAGTGCAAATATCTTAAACATGTGCTTTGATCAGTATGAATTATCATGTAGTGTTATCCTATTTAGAAGACTTCAAACAATTGCCCTCTGAAGTTCTCTTATGCCTTGTGATGGTTGCTCTTCCTTCATAAGCAACCATTGTTTTTTGTTTTATTTTTGAGATAAGGCTTCTCTTTGTAGTTCAGGTTGGCCTTGAACTGACTGGGTAGCTCAGGCTTGTCTCAAACTTATGGTGATCTTCCTGCTTCAGCCTGCCAAATGCTGGGACTATAAGTATGCACCAAAACACCTGGCCCATCCTAAGCAACAATTGTTCTGATAACTATTATCATAGATTAGTTTCACCAGTTCTTGACTTTCATATAAGTGGAATAATTAAGTTATCTTTGGCAGTTGTCTTAGTCCAGCCAATATTAATGTTTTGAACATAATTTTATTCATGATCTTATCTGTATGAGTAGTTGCATTCTTCTTTATGGTTGTGTAGTTTTCCATTTTATACCTATAGCACAAAGTGATTGTGGGTAGATGGATATGTGGGTTGTTTGGTTTTGACTATCATAAAATGAACTTGCTACAAATAATTGTTGTACAAGTCTTTGGTCAACATGTATTCTCATTTCTCTTGTTTAACCAGTTAAGAGTACGCTTGTTATGTCACGCACGGGATAGATGTAAAAGAAATTATCAGACTTTTTTTCCAAAATGGTTATATCGTTTTATATTTCTATTGACAACATATCAGAGTTTTCATTGTTTCTCTTCTACATTGCAATATTTGGTTATGCCAGTCTTTTTAAATTTTAGGCATTGTAATGGTTTTAAAAAGGTATTTGATTATGTTTTCCCTGTCCTCTTGCTTTTTTGTTGTTTTTCGGTAAGGTCTCACTTTATAGTCTAGATTCCCTTGAATTTTTTATGTAGCCCAAGGTGGCCTTAAACTCACCATTCTCCTGCCTCAGCCTCCTGACTGTTGGGATTACAGGTATGTGCCACCATGCCTGACTTGATTGTAGTTTTAAGTTCCATTTTTGTGATTAATGATAATAGAGCACTTCATGTTTATTTGCTATTTGCATATCTTTATTTGTAAAGTATCTCATCAAGTGTTTGTGCATTAAAAATTGAGATGTTTTTGGTTTTATTATGGATTCATAAGGGTTGTTTATATAACTTGCATACATATTCTTTGTCAAATACAGATGATCCCCAATTTATCATGGTTTGACTTCAAATTGTTCAGTTTTATCATGATGGAAAAGCAATATGCACTCAGTAGAGACTGTGGTTTAAACTTGGATTTTGATCTTTTCTGAGTTGGGAGGCATACGCACTATGATATGCTCTCAAGATGCCGGGCAGCAGTGGTAATGCAGTGTAGCTTACAGATAGCAATGTGGTCAGGAGGGTAAATAATCAATTCTCTAACAGCATACTACTGTGTGTTAAGCTATGATGTGCAATAGATTCAGTGTACTAGGAATTTTTAACTTTTGATATTTTCGATTTATGATGGGTTTATTGACATATAGCCCTATCATAGGTCAAGGAGAATCTGAATATGTATCACAGGTATTTTCTCTCTATCTCTCATTTATTTTTTCATTTTACTTTTATTTTTGGTACTGGGAATCAAACTCATGACCTCGTGCTTGCCAGGTAGGCACTGTGAGCTATATATATCCAGCTTGTTTTTTCATTTTATTGTTTCATTTTAATGTTTCTCTTGATCACAAGTTTTAAAATTTTGATGAAGTCACAATTATAAATTTTATGTTTTTTTTTAAGGTACCAAGTAATCTTCATATCCAAGATTATGAGAATAATGATACTATCGTATCTACAAATTTTATATTTTTTATGCCTCAGTCTATGGTCAGTTGTAGTTATAGTTGCAATTAAAGTGTATGGTATTAGGTAGAGGTTGAGGCTTATCCCCCACTCCTTACATTTATTGTTCTCACATCATTTCTTCAACACTTTCCTTTCCCTGCCTACCAGCTTTGGAACACTGGTGGACAAAATAGACCATATACAAGAAGCACAGTTTTGTTGTTTTTCTATATCTATATGCCCTTTCCAGAATGTCATGTCATTGGAACCATACAGTGTTTTTTTTTTTTTTTTTTTTTTTTTTTTAACCATACAGATTGTATGTATTTGAGTCAGGCTTTTTTCACTTAGAAAAATATACTTGCGATTTTTTCATTTTTGCATATCTCAGTAGTTAATTCCTTTTTATTCTTAGGTAATATTCCATTGTTCGGCTGTGTGTTTGTTTATCCAGATAGTTGCAGCTGAAGCTTTGGGTTTTTATTGTTTTGGCAATTATGATTAAAGAAGCATTAGGCATTCATGGAGTGGTTTTATGTGATGGTAAATTTTCCTTTCTCTAGAGTACATACTTAGGTCTGATTTCTGGTTTATGTGGTAAGTGAATATTTAATTTAAGAAACTGTCAATTTGTTTCCAAAGTGGTTACATCATCTTGCATTCTTCCTAGCAAGGTAAGAGAGCTCTATTTGCTTAACATCTGGACCAGCATGTTGCATCATTTTTTGATTTTAATTTTAGTCATTCTAGTAGGTGTGTAGTGGTGTATCATTGTAGTTTTAATTTACATTTTCCCTAATGAGTAGGAAAGTTGTAAATAAAAGAGTAGCTTTTATTTACATGCTTCTTTCTCATCTGTAGCTCTTCTTCAGTGACTTATTTTCCAGATCTTTTGATCGATTTTTAATTGGATTGTTTTCTGATTGTTGAATTTGGAGGATTGCTTACATACTTTACATTCGTCATTCATCAAATGTTATTTGCAAATATTTTCTCCCATCTTCTTAGCAGCACTTTTGCTGAGCAAACAATTCAGTTTTGTTAAAGTTCAATGTTTTCCTTTTATAGATTGTTTTTGGTATTGCATGTAAGAACTCTGGGCCTAAGTGCATGCTTGTTAAGATTTTTCCTTATTTCTTCTGTTTTATAGTTTTAGGTTTTGTATCTAGTTCTGTGATAAAATTTGAGTTAACTTTTTAAAAAAGATGTGAGGTATGGGTTGAATTTTTTGTTGTTTTTACTTTTGGTGTTTGAATATCCAGTTATTCCAGTATCATTTGTGGAAAAGACTATCCTTTCTATATTGAATTGTGTTTGCACCTTTGTAGAAAATCAAGTCATTATATTTGTAAAGTCTATTTCTGGATTTTTTGTCTGTTCTATTTATGTGTCTTTTTTTTTTTTTTTTTTTTTTTTTTTTTTTTTTTTTTTGGTATCAGAAATCGAACTCATGACTTCACATTTGCCAGGCAGGCACTGTGCAGCTGAGCTGTATCTCCCTCCCTATACCTTTTTTTATTCTGCACTAATTTAATTACTTGTAGCCTTTTGTAAGTCTTTAAAGGTAGTGTGATTCTTCCAACTTTCTTCTCTTTCCATTAGTGTCTTGATCTTTATTCTGAATGTGCAGGAAGGTATATCTGTTAACTTCTTGAAGTAAGAGAATTGGTCATCACAAATACTAATGTTTTAGGAGACACTCTTACTGAAGACTTTTCTCTGAAGAATTTGTTATGCTCTGGGCCAACAATAGTGAATCTTTTAGAGACCAAGTGCCTGAACTGCAACCCCAAACCCATTTATTTATTGCAAACTGCCAACACCACGGTTAAACCCAAACACTGGAGTTTTAGTTTAGAAAAAACAACTGTTATCTGATGCTCAGCTGTTGAGGGCAGTGTGGCTCATGTGCCAACAGAAAGGGCTCTGTGTGTTCGCTTGGGCGTTTGTGCCAGAAGTTCACCACCATTGCCTGGGCTTTGATCCATGTGTCCTAAAAGTATGTTAGTAGTATATATTGACATGTATTCTTTATTATACATATTTGAATTTTCATCAAATATGGAATACACAATAGCAATTTATTTTGGTTTTATATTTAAATACTGTTATAATACATATTGTAGGACCTATAAATTTTTGAAGAAAATTTTATTATGATTTTATTTGTTAATTTAAATTTATTATAATTTTATTTTATAGATCTGCTTCCCCGGAGGGCTGTAATACAAATGTTTTTATTTTCTATTAATGCAATTAATATAAACCCATAGATGGGCTAGGATATTTGAGGAACTACATAGATGTTGCATGAGATTATGGGTTGTAGAGGATTTCTGGTATCAGAATGAACATAACCATCTGCTGGAAAAAAATGACTGGTCTATAGACTTCTTTGTTTAATGTTTTCTTATTATAAGGATAAAGAATTAAAAATATTTAAATTTGAATTGCATTTCTATGGAAAAAATGTGTTAGGCTATGTATAAGAATTTAGAATATATAAATTTTAAAACAGTATAAATGTTAGTAGATAAATGAAACTTGTAGAGCTGGAAGCCTGGCCTTTTTTAATATCATAGTATGTTTTTAACTTTAGGTAAAGTTTGCTGGCCACATGGTAAGGTAGTTCTTGTGTTTAATTACATTGGAGCTACCATGTGAATATGTCTTACGTATCTATGCTTACTGAAGCAGGTGGGCTGAGTTTTACATTCCATTCCATTCCATTTACTAACTTTGTTTTTGTAATCTTAGTATATATATTCTTGTTACTTTTCTATCTGAAAAAGATTACATAACTGGGATAAGAACTTTCTTTCTAGAAGTAAGGGTTTTTCACTGTCAGTTAAATAAAGTAACCCTTGATATAACATTTTTGGTAACCACTAGCTTTATTTGACATTTTTGTAAATGAAAATCAGTTTAAAATGGTGATAAAAATGAAAAGAATACTGGTTTATCATCCTGTATTTTATTTTATTCATCTTCTGTCTTGTTAACGACCACTTTTGGCAAGAAATCTAAGTTTAGTCATAAAAGAGTTATGTGTTGAACCTTTTTTTTTTTTTGGTAACTGAATTCTAAGAGAATATCCAGAGATAAAGTGGAGTTTTTGATAATTGTTGGAGGTTGTAATTCCTCAAATGTCCTAGCCCAAAATAATTCATGGAGAGATGGTTACAGCAATATGTATACCCAGTTTTGATGGAGTGTGAGTTGGTGTCAGTAGGTACCTCTAGTGGTATTTGGAAAAAGCCTTCTATTTTCCACATAATTGCTTTATAAGTTGTTTTTGTTAATAATGCTTTCAGTTGAATTTGCATGATGCTTGATAGATTTTTTCCATGCTTTGCATACCTTTGCATGTGTCCTCTTACTTGAACCCACCACAGAGGTCCTTTAAACATTATTTTTGTTTTACAAATGAGGAAACTAAGGTTCTGACAGGTGGTAAAACTTACTTGTGCAAGGAAGCTGTAGAGACAGGAGAAGAATGGAGATAGACACTGCAAAATGTTGAGCACCATGATTGGCATTTAGGAATTACAAGGACAGTATTGTGGACTATTTAAATACATTATCGACATCCTTCACATCCAGTCCTTTTTGCCTCATACTTCAACAGTTTCTTTTAGAAATGTATATTATTTTTGTGTATAAAGTAATATCTGAACATAGGTCTAATGACATCTCGAGTTTTTATTTCGTTAATTTATTTCTAAATGATTCTTGGTTAATTAACAATTAAATGTGATGGTGTATGGAAAAACTTAAGTAGTTCCACATTGTTAGCCGCCCACACAAATGGTAGTTTTTCCAATTTATGTTGTTAGTTTTTTCCCCGAGAAATCAAAATTTTAGTATATTGGACACTGTATTTTAACTGCTACTGTAGGTAAAAAGACTGTCAAGACAACTTTTATGTAATTACTTAATGTTAATAAAAATACTTTATTATATCGTAGGTGTATAGGACAGTTTCATTCTCAGGGGTTAGCCAAGAGGTATAATAAATAATTTTCTTTCCTCAACAAGAATAAAATTTAGTTGGAGAGGCCCGTAAACAATTAAATAGTACAACATTTATCAAAAGGTTGTACATAATGAATTGCCAAAAGAATGCTATAAAATTAGAAGGAAGGGGTGGTCAAAGTTTGCAAAGACTTCAGTAGAGGAGACTGAAAGTCTTTCTAGGATCTGAAAGCCTAGAGAAAAGAGAGACATGAAACAGATTAGAATTCAGAGGTAGTATTGCTAACTTTCTGAGTAGTCTGAGGTAATATTCTTTAACAGTCAACAAATCAAGCGTCTTTCCTTGGATTAATACATTTATTTAATGTAATGATAAATATAACTTTTTATTTTTTTTAGTGACTTGGTTTATCCCAAAGGGATTTTATAATTTGTGTTGTTTTAGAAACAAAAGAGTAAAAGCAGAATTTTGACTTGGTACACTTACATAATATAGTAAGTTAATAATCAGGTAGTTTGAGTGTGTGTATATTACAGGATGTGCGTGCATGTGCACATACACATACAGACTCTAGATCATGTGGTAAGCCTTTGTTTAAATTTTGAGGAACTGTCATGCTGTTCTTGAAAGTGTGGTACCATTTTATATCCCCATCAGCAGTTTATGAGGTTTCCAGTTCCTCCCCCAAATGCTCTTTCTTTTAACAGCCACACGTCATAGGGAGAACAGGTGAATTTTTTTTTTTGTATCTTCAATATTACCAGTGCATCAAAAGACAAGAAAAAAAACTTGTTAAATAAAGATATTTTAAATGAAGTCTTATAATGTCAATGTATCATTACACGACCAGTTCACAATTTATGGCAATATGAAGAATGAGAACTAAGCAAGAAAAAGTAATCACAGGTACATAAAACAAATGAATAAACAAAACTTTATTCCCTAGTGAAGTATCTAATTTCTGGACCAGAATTTTAAAGTCCATGGAGTTCTGAAAGCCAGTAAGGCATCCCTGAAAGTTTGTGTTTCAGGAAGGAAGTACATGTTTCAGTAAGGAAAGAACCTGTCCTTTCTCTTTTCATTTTGAGTGCTCTTTGAATTTATAAGCAAGAAAAGGAACACTAGTGAAATTACATAGTATGTTTGTTATACTAAAGAAATCTGTAAAAGATATGCATCCTAAATCTTCAATATTTTTTAAAAAATTCAGGATAAGAATTTTCAGAAGAGGAATTGCAGAATATTGTTTTTTGAAATTAAACACACGGAGGAGGGGGGTTATTTCAATAATGATAATGCTATTGTCCCATGTGAATATGTTTGCTTAAAAATATTGGCCTTTAATCTCTTTGGGTGAAGAACACTGGATTTTTTTAAAAATAAAATTTGCTGCATTAATGTTTGCAGTATGACTATCAAACAGACTTTGTTATTCTTCAAGAATAATTCATAGTAAATAATTGTAATACCTCTGAAAGTCCCTGTGGAAAGTTAGAATTAATATAAAACAGAATTTTGACATGCTGGTACATTTCAAATTACATGTGGAAATTCATAAATTTCGAAGTATATCTGGAAACACTGTTAGACACCAGAAACAATTTTATAAAGGGTTATTTTATTTATTCAATATTTTTAAAATACCTATGGGTATAGAGTATGATGACAGATTCTATAGTAAATAATTCTTGCCCTCTAGGAGCCAGCAGTCTGTGGTAGTTGAAGGACGGATACATGTATACATGGAATCACTAAGTAACAGTATAGAATTAAATGCTTACAAGGCCCCTTAAGTTCAGAGAAAGTCGAGTTCACTGTGAATGAGAATATTAGTAAAACATATTATAGAATAGATAGAAGCTGAAATGAGCTCTGAGGATTGCTAGAAATTGATTGGTGTCAAGGAGTTGGATGGGAAAGGACTGGGTTGCTGAAGAATGTGTTAAATTGTGAAAAGAAGTTGTAAGGTTAATGTCTGTGTAGTAAAGGGCAGAGTGTCTCTTCGTTTTCATCAGGTTGGGGATAACGGGAGTCGTTGAAGTCTTTACAGGGAAAGCCTGTAGGATGTTGTGACTTGAAGAGAAATCCTAGGTTCAGTAGAGACAATAAGGTGAGGTAATAGGTAAATCCAGCTGAAGGACCATTGGAAAATTATTTAATCTTTTCAAACCTCAACTTCACTATTTGTAAAATTGTATCAACCTCATAGTTTATAGTTTGAGATATGTCATACTTTAAAATGAAATAAATCTTGTATAATAATCTTATTTTACTTTTAGCTCTTTCAGTGATCTATTTGAATTTGAGTAGTGGTTTTGAATATTATTTTGAAATATTTAATATGTCATTAAAAAATATATTCTTTCCACCAGTTTTTCCCCCCCAAAAGTTATTTTGTTGAAAACACACTTCTTCCCGAGATTTTGTAGTTCACTTTTATTTCCACTTACTATTGCTAGTCTGCCTCTTTTATCTTCTCATGTTTTCTATAATTTTCTTTTCTTCTCTGAATAGGACAGCTGTGCTTGATTTTGGAGTGACTCTGGAATTACTCTTTGGGATTTTCACTTTCCCCCCACATTCTTAACTAATCCCCCTGCAGCTCTTCTGCTACTCCGGCAGTCTTTTTTTTTTTTTAATATTTCTGACTCTTATATCCATTTTCTCAATATAGTAATATCCAGGGATTTTGTCACATCCTATAGCTTTCCAAATAAAATTAAAGTTCTTAGCATTTAAAGCTCCCAAGCATCTATTCTCAATCAACTTCTCAAATTTCCATCATTCTTTATTTTCTTCATGTGTTATTGAATTATTTGTATTTCCGTAAAACATCCTGCTTCTAGCTCTTTGCAAATATTTGTCATCCTGCTTTATCTAGCTACAACCTGAGTGTTACTTTTTACTTTTCTTACAGGTTGTGTCACATAGGAGGGTTGTTGTACATCTGCTTTCAAAAAGTTCACCTACCAGATATGTTTTGCTCCTTTTAAAAATCTACTCTTTCCTTATACTACTTGCTTTACTGGTGGTATTTGTGTAGAACTATGGGGAAACATTTCATTGATAGAATACTGCTGCCACAGGTTGACCATCTGTAGAAATTTGATTGGGGGTGTTATGTTTTGGATATGAACCCCCTCCATGAAGCTAATAATGCAAGGCTGTTCAGAGTTGAGGCCTTTGGAAAGGTGATTGGATCTTGAGGGCTCTGTCCTTAGCAGTGTATTAATCTAGCGATGGACTCATAAATTGATGACATTATTGGATGGCGGTGGGAGCTTTTGGAGGTGGAGTATGGTTTGAGGGAGCAGGTCACTGGGGGTGTGCTTGAAGGATATAGCTTGCCATAGAGTGTGTCTTTCTTATTTGCAGTTGTTTTGGTCACTTTTCTTCCTTGCTGAGACAAACACCTGACACCCAAAATTAGGCAAGAAAAGGTTTATTTAGCTTACAGTTCTGGAGATTTCAGTCCATAATCAGCTGGCTCCAAAGCAGAGTGGCATGGCACTGGGGCAACACTTCAAGGCAGCAGCCAGAGCAAAAGAGCCAAAACACAAGCCTCTTCTCTACCCTTAAACTGTACACAGGCCACCCCCTCCACCAAAACCTTCAGGGTGGGTGTAACACTTACAAAATATCCTTGCCTTCCTTTGCACAGGATGGGGATATTTACAAAGTAAGAACCCTGGCTCCCTGCTGAGTCTCTCAGGTAAACTTCTAAACTTCTCAAGTTGACACAATGTATTAACCATAAGAGCAGTGAAAAACTGTATCTAATACAGTTCTCTTTGTGCATTAGGGAAAATATCCAAGAAGTTGAATCTTTCAGAGTGCTTTCTTGTATCTTCTCTTAGTCTTTTATCTTTTGTATTAAACCTCTGTATGCCTCTTCCTACTACCCACTTTTGAGGAACTTCATCTCCTAGAATTTTTTTAAAGTGGTATATTTCTACAAGTTTGAAATCTTTTAGTTACTGCCTGTTATCATTGTCCATGATAGCTTTTGACATCCAAATCTTGCAGAGTGGTTAAGGGTTTGTACGATTTGTTCCAAGTTGATTCTCCCTACAGGTGTTCCTGCCAACATCAATTTTAGAAATGTCTTTTGTTTCTTCTAGATGTTCACTGGATAACTCTTGAATCGGATACACTCACCATAAAACTCTCCCAGAGATCCACAATTAAATTTGATACATAACATAGTATGTTCTAAACCAGTGATGGTGAACCTTTTGGAGGACCAAGTACCCAAAACCCACTTATTTATCATAAGGTACCAACATGACAATTAAACCCGAACACTGAAATTATAGTTCAGAAAAAACAACTGTTACCCAGTGCTCATCTGCTGGGGCAGCTTGGTTCATGTGCCAGCAGAGAGGGCTCTATGTGCCTGCTGTGTCATGTGTGAGGTAGGTTCGCCACCACTGATCTAAACCAATAATATAAAACAGAAATAGTTTCCTTAATGTATCTAAAGCATTATCTCATAATGAAGACAACACTTTATT
>RJWT010044283.1:0-11807 GCA_004365215.1 Cuniculus paca
TGTGCCGGTGGGAACTGGTGGTTCCCCTGGCTATCTATCTTCTGGCCTTCTAAAATTAATAATAGATATTCATCTCCAAATGCAATAGCAGCTTGCAATGCTGCTTGTCTCTCACTAGAAGTCAATGTTTGATTTAAGAGTAACATTACATCTTTCCAATCTAGCTTATAGGTCTGAGTAAATCCTCTAAAGACATCAATGTACTTATCAGGGTCACCTGAAAATCTTCCTAGTTCTAGCTTAATTTGCTTTAAGTCACTAAGAGAAAAAGACCTATAAGTTATTGTAACAGGAATGTTTAAAAAAGGAAGCATAACTTTGTAATAAACTACTATTTTTGTTCATTGGAAGACAGCATACATGAAAAGGTTAGTTGGTAATTAAAGAATTTCTCTGGCTGTACTGTGAAGATCACCTCTGGAGAATAAGGCAAAAAATGACTTGGGGAATTCCAGCCCTGGGTCCTAGGGCAAAGAGCCTCTGAGACAGTTGTCTTACCCATCTAATCACTTGGGAAATCTTTCCTAGCAATGGGACATGGCTATGCTTTACTTAAACTTCTATGTCTTTGAAGCTCACAGATTACACTTATTAATTTTCATCTAGCAATCACATTTTATATGTTGGCAAAGGCACATCACTCTTCTATGCACACATACAAGAAAATGCTATTTACTCTTAATTAACATACATAACAGATGCTGGGGAAGCCTGTCCTGTTTTTAAGAGTGGCAGCTGCTATAGGAGCGATTAATTAGCTGGCAGAGTAACCACCATCTATCAAAGTTCTATAAGGGATAGTTAAAAGTCTGAGCTAAATCATTACCTAGTGCTCTACCAATTTATAATAAAGGTTCTAAAGGGCACAGCTTGAAAGGTTGGAGAGCCTCCCTTAGTCTAAATGTGTGTTGGTCCCATAAATGTGCTCCTTTTGAAATAGCTCCTTCTGGTTTCACCCAGAAGTCAGTTCTTTCCACTGTGTCTCAGGTTCAGTCTCTAAAGGAGACTTGCAGAGAACACTAAGCTGGGACATGGCTTTTATGTGTGTTCTCCTGGCTGGGCGAAATTCCAATGTCTCATCTGACCCAGAGATGAGGTATATGTCCCTCATCTAAGATGACTTCCCTGTCTTCAGTGTTAGCAAATGCTCATTTTCTATAGGCTTAACTTAGGAGGAGAAGGTTGGGACAGTCTAGAGTTCTTTCTAATTTTACATGCCTCTAAAAATAAAAGTAAAAAGTGGGGGAAATAACTAGAAGTAAAGCCAAAGAAAGGAAACTTAAGCAGAATAGGCTGGACATTTCCTCTAGAGTGTAGAGAAGGATCAGAGCCAGTCTGTCCCTGGCTTGTCCTCCAAGACTCGAGGCTGGCCACCAGCCTAGCACTGCTTAAACGGTAGAAGGTGTCTCAGTTTTATTGTAGGTAGGTATATCTTCTAAGTCTGAGCTAGATTTTATTTAAGAAGACCCATTTTACATAAGTTTACATTAAAGTCTGCTAGGGGTGTTCTAATATTATTCTCTCTAGTGCTATGGTTTAAATACAGCCAAGCAAGGAGTACCAGTAAATTTTGCAACTAATTTAAATGCAACATGTACAAGAACAAAATAATTAAAATGTCCCATTAAAGAAATATCATAACCTTATAACATTCCCATGTTTTAGATTTATCATTATTTTAACAAAATTATGTAAGACAAAAAAATTATAAACAATGGACAAAGATAAGGCACAAATAATTATAAGCAATGGGCAAAGAAGAAGCAAAATTTAAAGCATAAAAGTTTGTTACCTAAAGGAGTCCCAGTTGAGAGTCTACAAAACAAAAGCAAACTTGTACCTCTGTCCAATGATCATAGTGGGACCTCCAAATAATACAAATAATGAAACTTCCAACCCTGTCTGGCTGCCTATAATATTTCTAACTAACTCAGCTGCCTGTAACAGCATGATCTCCTTATTTTGGTAATATTTATTAGCTTCCCTATTATATATCATAGCCAGATACTGTACTAAATTCTTTACAGGTACTATCTCATTTAGTCCTCACAACAGACCAGAAAACAAGTACTCTTACTATCCTAATTTACAAATGAGAAACCTCAAGTTGATTTTATTTTCTCAAACTTACAGTTAGTCTGTGGCAAAACTTTCCTGAACTCTAAGACATGTGTTTTTAAGAAAGAAATATATTAACTCCATTTGGCCTTGAAGTACTGAATGACTACTACTCTTCTCAACAGGTGTCTTGCTACCAGGCTCAAAACTTTACTTAAAAATTAGTAAAACAAGATGTCAACAATTAAGTGTTAACCCAGTTACCCAGACATAATCATCCTTGCATAAGAAAGAGGTGCTATTATAGACCTCTAAGTTACTTAGAAATATTATAGGCAGTCAGACAGGGATAAGCCCTCAAAGAAGTCAGTATAGAAAATTAAAACTGTGGGTGGAGGCACATTTTTTGAAGGTCGGACCTCAAGATAAAGATAAAATGACTACACGGACTTCCTCAGGAATAAACAATAATGATTGATGTACTAAGTAGGCATCAATCATCTGGGTAGGGAACCAAGACTTTGATCTATTGCTTCCAGGAAAGGTCCTAGTTCCTTGACCCAACCCTTCCAAGAAAAATCCTTGTTCTTTCTGTGCATGCTTGCTACATGACTTGCTTCCCCATTGGATCAATATTACCTAAGCAACTATACTTGTAATCTTATTGGTTGATCATAGTTTTGTCCCAGCTTATACCTACCTTATGATTTTGCATCCACCTCATGATTTTGCTTTACAAAACTTCATCTGATATGTGGGCACATGGGGCAACCCACTTTATGGGCCCCCCTTATACCTCTCTTGGACAGAGGATATCTTTCCCTCAATAAATATTTCCTAGTCTTAACCTTCATCGTTCTTTAGACTCCATTCTTCAATTTTGGGAAAAACAAACAGTGCATGAGACATCTATCAGGTTGAGAGTTATATTTCTCTTAAATCATTTGCATTATTTGAGGTCTTATGCAACCCCTTTATCAGAGTTAGGCCAAAATGTATAATTTACAAAGAAATAAGTAATAGACATTTCTATATCTTTGATGCCTTTTTGTTTGATCAAGACTAAAAAGTGCTCAGGGAACAGAGAGGAATTTTCAGTTTTAGATTATGAACAAAACAGATTATAAAACTCTCATAGTATAGGGAATGCAGTGTTTTCCTGGCCCCTTATTTTAAGCTTAGTAAGAACAGAGCTTGAACTGAGTTACTCTAGCCTGACACAGCTTCTTTGCAGTTTGGGAACTGAGATAGGGCCCCATGTGCTAAATAACTATGCTAACATCCATACTAATGTTAGTTATATGTGGGACTTTCCCATGGACTAAACATGGGCCACATGGAGAGTTCATCTAACCCAGATGAATTGCTGGGAAAGGGAGAGGTCTCTATTATCAAAAGCCTGAGTTGGTAGACCATAGAGAAGTACAGGGTGGAAAATCATGAGCAGCAAATAAAGGCCTCATGTTGGTTATGGTAGATAATCAAAGGGTCCACAAAAAGCCCCAAGGAAATACTAAAATGCTTACAACATGAAAATATTCATTTTAATAGTCTACCAGGTCAAAGAGTACAAATAGAAGAAAATTCCAGGTACCCACATGGGGGAACTTTTCCATGTATCTCTTGGCCTCTTCTTCCCTTCCAGTCACCAGTCTGGTGGTATCTAAAAAGTAGCATGTACAGTAACCAAGCATAGCCTCAACCCAAGGTGACCATCTGCTGAGCCAGGTGTTCAGTTTAATTATGGGGGAACATGGAGAAGCCTTTCCTTTGACCAAAGTATTGATCTTGGACTGCACACTAAAATTCTCTAAGTTAAAACTTAAAATATGCATTATCTAAGAATCAGAAGAAAAGTAACTCAGTGGTAGGAAAAAGGTCAATTTTGAGTGAATAAATAGTAAAGAAACCATTGAAAACACACACACACACACACAATAGTCATGAGTTTTACTCTAACAGCACCTTCCAGTGGAGTATATCATAAACAGGCAGTACACACGTGCATCAAGAATCTGGACCCTGAGACTCCCTATATGAGAGAATGGGAATTCATGCAAGAAATGAAAACTTTGAGGGCAGTAGGAATAAATGATTACAAAAAAATTCATTCTACCGATCAACTTTTGTCCCCCAAAGGAAAAAAATCCATTTCTAAATACTTCTGACAAAAAATAGTGTCATTAAAACAGGTAACACTAGTTGAGTGGTTACTAAATGTAAGACATTATGCTAATTCCTTTACATAAATTATCACTTTTAATTCTCACAATTATATTATGGGGTAGGTGTGGATTTTTTGTTTAAGGTAAGAGATGGACAGAAACAAAACGGTCTGACTCAACAAAGTGGTAGGCTGAGTGCGGAGGCTCATGTCTATAATCATGGCATTCAGGAGGCTGAGGCAGGAGAATCACCATGAGTTTGAGGCCAGCCTGGATGACATAGTGAGTTCAACACAAGCCTGGAATATACAGTGAGAGCCTGTTTCAAAAAACAGAAAAGCCAAAAAAAGTGATAAAAAGCAGCATGTATTCAGAGAAAAGAAGACTAACTCTTGCTTAGTAAAATTGAGGAAGGCATTAGAAATAAGGTAATATTGAAATTGTAATTTATTTCTCCATAAAAATGATGCATGACTATTAAACAACTGAAAAATGAAGAAAACAATGAAAAGGAAGTATGCATTTAATAACATATAGAATGTATTACCTGACAAAGTTCTTTTCAATTAATAGCTATCATAAAGCTTAACTTTCACAATCATTCTTCAAACTCAATTTTTAATGAATTTTTAGTGTTGTATCTTGTTGGTAAATGATTTAGCGTTTTGAAATATCTTGTTAATTTAACCCATCTTCTTTTGCATATAAAATACTGGCAGAAAACAATCCTTAAACAAAAGTCTTTATATATTCCCATTGTGGTGAAGTCGTATCCATCAGCTTAGCTCAAGTTATGCTGTAAAAACAAACACTTTCCAAATCCAGTGCTTATAAAGCCATGGGTGAGGGGAACTTTTTAAATGTGTTTCCTTGCTCCTATTTCACAGTATATAGTGCCTCAGATGAAGCTCTGCTCTACCTCCAAGATCGAGGCTGGAGAAAAACCCCTAACAGGGTCATTACCATTTTTATAGCAAAGAAAAAGAAAGACTGCAAAGCCATAAAATGGTCCTGAAAGCTCCTGCTAAGAAATTGTACCTATCACTTCCATTCATATTTTATGGACCAAAGCAAGCCATATCGACAAACCTGGTATCAATTCTCTTTCAGGGAACTGGGGAAACCTCTGGGGATGATCCTAACTGGAGGAGCAACAATTTTGACAAAGTAATCTCCTACAAGAGGTTAACTATTTATTTGGATCTAAAAGAACAGAAGGGAGTTTTTCAGGTAGAGAAATACATAGAGAGAAAGGAGGAACATTTCAGAACATTAATATCATGTCCAAAGGCAGTGAGTTGTGAAAGAACACCTCATGTGTTATGAACAGCCTATCCCATGTGGCTGGCTATGTGGATGGAAGAAGTTAGTGAGGTGTACAGATGAAAAATGTGATCATGTGCAAAGGACTTCTTGTGTCACTGCATCAGTCAGGGTTATCCAGATGGCCCAATTAAAGGAGATTATTGAGGATAGTAAATAAAAGATTTACAAATGTGTAAAAAGACATTAAGAGAATAACAATGATAAAAATGTAACCTTGGAAAAGGAATAGCTGAGCGCTCTTACCGCCCCAGATCTAAAAAGGCAATAGAGACAGTAATTCAAATGGGCCAAAGGGGCTCCACCTGTGCTAGAATGGCACGCAACACAGTAGCTACCTATGAGAAAATCACCATCCAGCATGAGCTGTGGCCCTTAGGAAAAGGTTATGGGCAAACTGAATGAGAGAATAAAGGAGATAAAAGGTTATCCTACTCTCTTCCCATGTCTCAACATTCTGCCAGGGTGTCCCTCTGGCTGACCCTATGAGGAACTGGAGGACAAGCGGCCTGTACATTCCATACAGTTCAGTACCCAGGACTAACAGACCACAGTCAAACTCTGGAGACATAGGTACAGTAGTTCTGGAATAGTAAATGGAAAATATCCCTCAGAGCTACTCTATGCTGAATAATTTATATGAAGCTGCGTTAAGGCAGTAGTGCCTAAAATGAATCAAAGGGAAAAAAACTCAGAAAAATATGACACTACACAGAATTTAGTAACCACCTGAATGCTGAAGGTAGCAAACAAGTCAGTAATAGAGAAGGAGAGAGAATTGTTAGTGAAAAATGTAGGAAGGGGAGAAAATAAATGACTCAAGTTGAGGACAACTTTGAACTCAAAAGAGAAATGTCCACAAAGCAGTTAGAAACATGAATCTGGGAATCAGAAGAAGGGAGAGGAAGAAGGATTGAGATGTGATTCTTATTCATTGTTGGTCTTCATAATGAATGGATAGAATTTTTCAAGAAAAGCACATAGAATGAAAAGCAAATAGATGAAGAAAGGGACATATGATTGAACAAAAACCAAACCTCTTGCTTTCTACCACTAAGAAAAATAGCTGTGTCACAGATGCAATGAGAAAAAGAAATCCTTGTGAGACAGTAACTGTGGTCCAAACTTCATATAAGATCGCAGTTCATAGAGTCATAGCCTACATGGTCAGGGCAATCTCAAGGTGCAAACTTGGGTTAAAGTGGGGGTTGCCCCAACATATACCGGAAAGTGCTATGGTCTGAAAATTTTTGTCACCACAAAAAGCAAGTGGAAATTCTACCCTTCAAGGTAATGGTCATAGAAAGTGGGCCTATGAATGGGCTTAGTGCTCTTATAAAAGAGTCTCAAGCTGATAATGCCATCTGCAACAAGCCAACAGCCAACAACACATTAACTAGTCAAAAACAAAGTTTTCATTCTAAAATCAGGAAAAAAGCAAGGATGCTCACTATCACCACTCCTCTTCAATATAGTTCTGGAAACATTAGCCAGAGCAATTAGACAAGAGGAGAAAATAAAAGGAATCCAAGTAGGAAAGGAAGAAGTTAAATTATTACTTGCTGGTGACATGATACTCTACATAAAATACCCTAAAAGCTCCACCAAAAGACTCCTAGATTTAGTAACCAAATTTTGCAGCATAGCAGGATACAAAGTCAGCACTCAAACATCAACAGTATTCCTGTACATAAATAACACACTTACTAAAAGAAAAAAACAGGGAAAGCACACCTTTCACAATAGCACCAAGAATAATGAAATATTTAGGAATCAATCAAAAAAAGAAAGTGAAAGACCTATACACTAAAAACTACAGTAATCTGAAAAAGGAGATTGAAGAGATATTAGAAAATGAAAAGATATCCCCTTGCTTTGAACAGGCAGAACCATATAGTGAAAATGCCCATACTTCCAAAACTTTCATATAGATTTAATGCAAGCTCTATCAAAATACAAACAGCATACCTCACAAACTAGAGAAAACAATCCTAAAATTCATATGGAACCAGAAGAGACCTAGAATAGTAAAAACAATTCTGGGCAAGAAAATCAAGGCAGTGAGAATCAGAATCCCTGACTTGAAATTATACTGCAGAGCTACAATGATTAAAAACAGCATGGTACTGGAAAAAAATCACAATAGCAACAACAACAACAAAAAATAACAGACCTGAGGATCAATAGAACAAAATAGAAGATGCAGAAACAATTCCAACCACACTTAGCTAACTTATCTTTGACAAAAGAGCCAAATGTCTTCACTGGAAGAAAGATAGCCTGTTTAAAAAATGGTGCTGGGAAAACTGGCTTTCTACATACGAAAGATTAAACCTGGACCCACATCTCTCACCATGCACTAAACTAAA
The DNA here is from genome assembly GCA_004365215.1 of Cuniculus paca. Lineage (NCBI taxonomy): Eukaryota > Metazoa > Chordata > Mammalia > Rodentia > Cuniculidae > Cuniculus > Cuniculus paca. The sequence goes on from RJWT010044283.1 coordinate 7,916, forward strand.
ATTGAAGTGGATCAAATATCTAAATATTGAAACAAAAACAGTTAATCTGTTGGAAGATAAAATAGGTAAAACACTTGAAAACATAAGTGTAGGTTAAACCTTATAAACAAAACCCCAATCACACAGGAATTATTCCAAAGAATCAACAACTGAAATCTCATCATGTTATAAAGCTTTTTTTGCAAAGCAAAAGAAACCACCAACAGAGTGAAGGAACAATCCACAGAATGGAAAAAAGAATTTCCAGCTATTCCTCAAAGAACTCATATTAGAATATATATTTAAAAAAACAAAATTAGATACCCCGAAGTAAAAAACCCAACTCAAAAATGGACTCCAAAAGACACTTCTCAGATGAAGTACAAGCAGCAAATTAATATAATAAAATATGACCATCACTAGTCATTCAAGAAATGCAAATTAAAGCAACACTGAGATTTCATCTCACTCCAGAATGAATGGCTATCATGAAGAAATCAACCAACAATAAATGCTGGTGAAGTTTCTGGGAAAAAGGAACTCTTCTCTACCATTGGTGGGAGTGTAAATCGGTACAACCAATATGAAAGTCAGTGTAGAGATTCTTCATAAAACTAAAACTAGAGATTTCACTTGACCCAGGTATTCCCTTTCTTGATATTTTCCCAAAAGCATTAAAAACATCATACTACCATGATACACACACACCCATGTTTATAACAGCACAATCTGTAATAGCTAAATATAGGAAACAGCCTAGATGCCCATCAACTGATAAAGGGATAAAGAAAACGTAGTTTTCGTATACAATGAAGTATTACTCTGCAACCAAAAAGATAAACTTGAGACATTTTTCAGTAAATGGATGGACCTTGAGTCCATACTTTTATGCTAAATAAATCAGACATATATGTTTAAATATCACATTGTTTCTCTTGTATGAAACCAAAGGCACAAATAAGGACCAAAATGAGTGATAGATATTAAGAAGTATGTAGAAAATGTTCAAATAGGAAGGACAATGGGGGGTGGGTAAAGAAAAAAGAATATAAGGGGAAAATAGAAACAAAACTTTTACAAATAAGGAGGAGAAGAATGGCTGAGGGAGGAGAAGAGAATGGGGAAAAAAGAAAGATCAAGATATATTAGGTACAGGTACAAATTCCCTAGGATGAATGTGATGATTATGTGTATCAAAAATGTACTAGTAAAATTATTTTTTAAAATGAGAGATTCAAAGAACTTGCTAGATGCCTCCATGTAAGGACACTGAGAGGAGATGATGTTTATGAGGAATGTGCCCTCACCAGGTTGCAAATCTGTGTGAGCCTTGATCTTAGAACTCAATGCTCCTAGAATCATAAGAAATAAATATCTCTTGTTTACAAGCTGCCCAATCTAAAATATTTTGTTATAGCAACCTGAAACCAGTAAGTCAGAAGTCAGTCTACATTCTGTGCAGAAGAAAACACTATCTGCCATGAACTAAATTACAAATCCAAAAATTTATAAGTTGAATCCCTAATCCCCCAGTATAATGGTATTTGGAGCTGGGACTTTGAGATGCAAGAAAATAAAATTAGATGATCATGTGAGAACATAGTGAGAAGGTACCCATCTGCAAACCAAGAGGCCCCTCACCAGACACTGAATATTCCCACACATTATTCTTAGACTACCCAGCATCCAGAACTGTAAGAAATAAATATTTGTTGCTTATGCTGCCACCCAGTCTATGATATTTTGTCATAACAGCCCAAACTAATATAGCATAATTCCAGGTTAGTGAGGATTACTGTAGAGTATTTTCAGGGCAGTGAGCAAAAAACTGTATTAAAATGAGATTTTAAAAAAAGTTAAAAAGGAATTAGCAGAAAAAAATTGAAGTACATATTGGACTTTGGAATTATTAGAAAGAGATTATGAAGCTACTGTGCTTACTATGATTAATGAAAAGGCAAAGCAACATGCTTAGAAGTGTAAAGTAAAACAAAAGGTCAATTCTGACATCGGACCAGACTCCAGTGTCTGGATGTTCAGCATTCACTCAGAGTTACTCTACTGGAGGGAGAGCTTTTCTAGTCTCTCTAGGACCTTGGGATCCACTGATACCACTGGAGCACATTAAAATTCATAGTCTCCTACAAGTGATATCACAGAGATTCTCTTATTCTCCAACACTGGCTACAGCCCCCTTAGTGGGGGCTGTAGATTCCACAGTTCAGCAACCACAAGCTGCATGTCATCTCTGCATGTATAGAGAAAAGCATTTTACTCCTGATGGACAGCCACTAAAATATGGATATAGCCTAAAAAATAATTAAGCTCAAAATTGCTTTTGGTTTGACAGGGTTGCCTTGATCCAGGTAGTAGAAAAATAGGAAGATTTTTTCAGCATGCAACATCATTGTCTACTCATGCAATAAAAGTTCTTCTATTTGTCATCAATAGGTTCACTCTCAATGTTTGTTGGAGTGGTAGTATAAATTCTGTTATTTTTCAGTTTGAGTAGAAATCACAGAGACTTGGCACATGTCAGGTACCCAGTGTTTACTGAATAAAGGAACAAACAAATAAAATTTTTAAAATAAAGTGGAGAGAGATTGCACCAAAGTTTGGAGCCAGACAGCATTTTAAATCAGTTTTATTTCCCTATACGATTTAAGCTAATGTTTTCCTGAAACTTTAATTGATGGAAATATTTTGTCAATAACTGTAGCTTTAATAATTTCAAACATTGTGGTGGGCTTACACAGGAAGAAACTTACCTTTTGGTTCTATTTATAACCCACATTTATGTTTACCTGTGCTGTACATACAAAAAACTGCCAAGAAACAGAACATGAGATATCTGCCTCTCAGAAGTATCCCAACAAAAACTTCTGAGAAGCTGTTTGTGCTGCCCAAAGTCTTCCATTTAGGAACGAACTAAAGGTTGGCAGTTTGAAACTTAAAATTGATTGGAAATGTAGAAAATAAATAAGAGCGATCTTCTCATCATTTTGTTTCTTTTGATACAGATGACCAAAGAGAAGTGTACATGAACAGCCTATTTTGTCTTTTCTTTTTACTCCTTCAACAATGCTAAATTGTAAGAAAATCTAGAATAGCTATTAAAGTAGTAAATACGAAACTTCCTCCCCATAGAAATTACTAGAATACAGTCCGTGAGCTTAAAATGAACAAAATTTAGTAACAATTTTCTTAGATGGTAAACAATCCAAGCAAAGAATAGAAAACAGTAAAAGCAGAAAATCTCAGAAAAAAACGCAATGATTTAGAAGATCCCACAAATGACTATATAAACACAGTAACAGAAATTAGAAATTCTTACTAAATATTAAAAGACAGGAATACCTCTCTCCCTTCTCAGGTAAAAATCTGAAACTAAAACCAGACTAAAACTAACACTATATATATTAAACAAATGATGTACTAAAATTAAACTTTCTTATGGTAGAGAAAAAGTATACAGAAATAGTTAAATGGACATAAGTACCAAGATACATGCAGGAGACTATAAAATGAGATGCAATGGTGTAAGAATTGCAGTGCATCAGTTGAAGGTACAAAGAAAAATACTTAAAGACATGTATCTGGAAGTACACACAATCTTATAGATAAAAATTTAGTGATTCAGGAGACAGGCACAGTGAGATGAGCTTATCCATCTCAGTGTGCTTATTCGTCAGACTTAGTGACTTAATAAACTTATAGGTCAGACCCTTAGAGAGTAATCCATGGTTTGAGAACAAATGAAAACTTTGGCATTCACCTGCATTGTTTGTTTTGTTTTGTTTTTGGTTTTTATTTTTAATGTTTTATTTTGTTGTATTTTGTTTGATTTTACTCATCCCTGATGGTATGGGAAGGTATATTGCAGATAACAAGAGGCATTATGGTAGCCATTATC
>RJWT010044284.1:0-11827 GCA_004365215.1 Cuniculus paca
TCTACTCCATAATCTATTGTTACTTCTAACTTTTCTCAAAAATCAAAGAATTATAAAATGCAACACATGTCCTTAAAATAAACATTTCCAATTTATGTGGCTGTAGTTTAGGTACACCATCAAATTGTTTGATTTTTAACTTTCTCTGTTAGATAAAAAGAGATGACTAAAATGTGATTGTTGATACGTGGTAATACACACTGCACTGTCTACTCGCTTGTGAAAACCAAAACAATCAGCGCTGAGGAAAAAAAGACAAATGAAAAGAAAACTATCTTTAAAATGTTAGTTTTCAACAATCTCAACTGTTAGTAACAATTCAAGAAATATACAGTCTTGGCAGAGTGTCCCAAATTGAGACTTTTCTAATCTAACTATGAGAGCAAAAACATTCTTCCTTAAAAACACTAAGCTATAAAGTTTGAAAGTACAAAAGTATAATCTTGCCTTTGCAAAACACACTTCTTTTTTGGAGTTACTGTTATATTTATAATAAAATGAGTTAAATAAAAGCCCTTCTAGTTTTTCTTACATTACAAGATAATGTATAACTCAGATCATTTGAAGTCAGTGTTTCATGAAAGGAAATGTCTGTTTACCTCTGATCCTGATTCAGTTGCCGTATTGTTTATGTCCTCAATCTATTGAATGAGAATTTCATATCATTACGTTACATTGGATTTCTGTTTCTTGCTTGTAAAATACGACCGAAAAGTAATTGAGTTGTGACGTATGGTAAATTTTCCAATGGGTAGCCTTTGAAATATTTTATGTTGCTCCAAATTAACCAACTGTTCTTATAAATGGAGATTAAACCTTAAATCACTTTTTGCATCTTGATGTCAATATCCAGAGACAAATTAAGATAAAGCCTACCTGTGTACATCTGGAAATTGAATAATGGGTCAGACTCTTTGACCTGGCTGTGAGCTTACCAGCAGCAATTATTAATTTTACTAGCAGTGTAAACTGAAATACATAGAAACATTCTTTCATTATTTGCCCCTGCCCCCACAAAAGGAAAATGTATCATTAGCACTCAAATAATTGTCACGATTATATTTACAATATAGGGCAAAAATGTAAGAGCCCACAATAATAAAATGTAGTAATACATGCAGGCTAATTTAGAAGGGAAAAGAATTCTGGAATTCATAATGTGTTTTTCTGTATTTTGATCAGACCTAAAAAGAAAAAACTCATTTAAAAGAGAACTCAGGGGGGCACAGTGGTATATGCCTATAATTTCAGGGGTTTGGGAGGCTGAAGCAGGAGGTTTGCAAGTTTAAGGCCAGCCTGTGGGCAATTTAGTGACACACTGTCTCAAAATTTAAAAATTTTTGAAAGAGCTGGGGATGTAGCTCAGTGCAAAGACCCTGAGTTCAGTCCCCAGTACCACAATCGCTCAATCAGGGCTCACTTTGGCCGTTACTCTTAAGAATATATTAGGTTGGCTGACAGGCAGGCTAATATACTTTCTAAAGTAATAGCTGAAAGAAGATATCTGATTTAACACTGCAGTGTTTGAGATCTTAGAAAAATGAAACATAAGCAAGAGCAAAATAGAAACAATAAGAGTATAAAACTTCAAATGTTGAATTGTTTTAATTTTATTTATAATATTAATGAATCTGGAAGTAGTTTGTTCCTCATGCAACTTAAGGGAATTCTGTCATACTGTACTTTATATTAGAAACTGGACTGGGTAAGTACTTGTCTGACTTTTCTTTCCTCTATTCTTTGTCTTGGAAGAAATAATACATTATATTCAAATATGATAAATAAATTATTCTAAACAAATCATTTATTTTTAAAAGTCTACTTTATACTTTAATAATTTATTTTTAATAATTTCATTCAGAAGCCAAGTATGATGGTGCACACTTATAATCCCAGTACTTGGGAGGCTGATGCAGGAGAATTGCTATTCAAGGGCGGCCTGGGCTACAGAGTGAGTTTAAGGCCACACGGAACTACACAGTGAGACTGTGTCTCAAAAACCCTAAATAATAATAATAATAATAATAATAATAATAATAATTGTTACTATAGAATAATTTTGTATACTACAAAATTATTTTGTTCAGAATAATTTCCTTTATGACAGTCACTTAACACTGATTAGCTATGTAAGTGGTAAAAGTTTTGTTGAAAGATGTATTATTTAAAGAAAAAATGTAATGAATTTACAAGAAAATAGTTTAAAAATAACTTGCCTCCAAGAGAATACAGTCAACTCCTATAAAGATTACATTGAACTCTCAGTGAAAAGATCCAGGAGGTCTGTTGAAAAGCCAGACATTGTGAGCACGGGATGGAAAAATGCTAAATGTCTTGGTCCCGACTTTCCTCTCTACTGCACCCTTCTCTGATCTTCCTTAGCTTAGGAAAAGATGATAGAGTTGTTTTTCCTGTGCTCATTTTAGATCATTACCAAAATAGCAAAAGATAGAAGAATTTTCTCCAATAAACAAGGAAAAAGAAGCATTTGAGTCAGGGGTCATGGGGCCGGTATACTCACAGAGAACAGACCTTCAGAACTGCTATTAAAGAGCTACTTCCCAGCTCTAAGTTTTGTTTTGTTTTGTTTTGATTTTTTTTTTGTCTTTTTGAGACAGGGTGTCGCTATGCAGTTCACAGGCCTTGAGCTGACTTTGTAGCCCAGGCTGGTCTCGAACTTGAAACAATCCTCCTGCCTCAGCCTCCCGAGTGCTGGGATTACAGGCATGCACCACCCTACCCCGCTCCCAGTTAAAAATTTATGGAAAGAAAATTCCTTTTGCTTTTTCTCAGGTCAATTTCTTTTGCCCTCTCTCATTTCAAGATCCCTTCTCCCACCAATAACTTCTCTTTTTTTAAGTTGATGGGCTTTAATTTTGCCCATCAGAATATCTTTAAAAATAACCAGATATCAAGTCACAATTTTTCCTCAGCAGCACTCAAGAGGCTGAGGCAGGAGGATCTCTGTGAGTTTGAGGCCAGCATGGGCTACATAGTGAACTCCAGGGCAGCCTGAACTACACAGCACTCAAAGAAAAAAAAATTTTTTTTATTCTAACATCCAGTACACAAGTCATATCCAATTTTAATTCATCATAACACCCTAAAATCTTAGAACCAGTGATTTATTGGCAGTCATTCATCCCCAGCCACTAAATGCAGAAATCCCTTCTACAACATTTTTGCATATGAATTTGTACAACTGGAGTTTCTAACCATTTGAGACTCTTGACTATCTTTGCCATCTTTTACTCCTTGTATTCAAAGATACAATGGATCATAGTAGATCTGAGTGGAAAATGTACTTAGATCTTAAAATTAAACTTTACGGCCAGGCATGGTGGCTCACGCCTATAATCCCAGCACTCAGGAGGCTGAGGCAGGAGGATTGTCCCAAGTTCAAGACCAGCCTGGGCTACAAAGTGAGCTCAAGGCCAGCCTGAATGGCATAGTGAGACCCTGTCTCAAAAAACAGGGCTAGGGATCTAGCTCAGCGGTCTAAGCGCCTGCCTGGCAAGCGCAAGGTCGTGAGTTCAATCCCCGGTGCCACCAAAAAAAAAAAAAATTAACCTTTACATATTTACAAGACGAAATGACTTTTAATACTCTGCTCTATTTACATAGCTTAGTTTTTTTGTGGTTTTTTGTTTGTTTGTTTGTTTGTTTTTCTACATAGCTTAGTTTAACAGGCTCCAAATTTTATTAACCAGGATTCTCTGGCCCCCTGCCATGTAGCAGGTATTTGGAGTAACTAAAGAAAAAATTTTTTTCTTAGGATCATATTTTGTTTCTATCACTGTCTAAAAATTCTATGTCTTCACCATATTCAAACTCACTTTTTCAACACACACACATTTTTAAAATTTTTTTTCTTTTTTTTTGAGACAGAGTCTCACTGTGTGGTTCAGACTGGCCTTGAATTTACTACATAGTCCAGGCTGGCCTCAAACTCACACGATGATCTTTCTGCCTCAGCCGACTGAGTACTGGGATTACAGGCGTACACCACCACACTCAGCCCATACAGACAATTAAAAAAAAATGCTGCCTATGTATTCCATTTTTGAGGTTGAAAAGCCTCTGACAATCTTTTGGTGCTATAAAATTTTGGATACAAACTTAAAGAAGTAGCTGGGCATGGTAGCCCATGGCTGCAATCCCAGCACTCAGGAGGCTGAGGCAGGAGGATCACTGTAAGTTCCAGGCCAGCCTGAGCTATATAGTAAGTTTAAAGCCAGCCCAAACTACATAGTGAGATCATGTCTCCAGCAATAACAAAAAAAAGAGGGTAGTGGGAGAAAGGCTGTCCTCTAAGTATGTTATATGCATGTATGAAAATGTCACAATCTTGTTATTCTATATAATTAATATGTGTGAATAAAAGAATTGAAAATGAAAAACTTTAAAGGAGACTAATTGGGTTGGGGATTTAGCTCAGCAACTCAAGTGTTTGCCTGGTAAGTGGGAGGTCATGAGTTCAATCCCTGGTACCAAAGAAAAAAGAAAAGTAGACTAACCTCATGTACATATGCACTGTTTTCTGCCAAACACCATATATTTTAATTACATATTTTATTCTCTAATTTTATAACTTACAAAATAATTATATTACCTATATATGTTTTTAATGTATATTAATTCTCATACAATTTTATTTCCTTGTAAAATTTCACTGCAAAAAGAATGTTAAAATTAATGACTATAAAATTTGAATATTTGAGTATTTTTACTTAAGATACTGTTTTTAGGTTAGCTGCTATTAATAAGTTTATGTAGCATTGAAGTATTCTAATTAGGAAACATACTAATTAGTTTTCCTTCGGAAAATTAGTTCCAGAAGCAAACACCCACTTAACATCGAGTAGGTACCTGCTCAGCCCTTTTTGCTAATTCACGCTGTATTTTCCTCTTTTCTAGCATATCCTGCTCGATTCTGCGCCTCCGTTCCTCCTCTGTTCTCTTCCTTTGTTCCTCTTGTCGTTGTTTCTCCATTTCAGCAAATTTACCTTTAACAGTACCTAAGAGTACATGGAAAAACACTTGCTACTTTGCTGCGTTTCTCTCTTTCGCGATTTCCTTCATGATTGACCCCGCTGGCTCCTTACCTGTCAGCTTTGGGACGTAAGCCTTTTCTACTTTGGAAGACACTTCCTCCCCGTCAGAAGCAAGCATGTCCTTAATCTAGATGGTTAAATAAATCAGGATGAACACAGGGCCCCGGGTGAGGCTCGATCCATGACAGCGGCCGCACGGTCTGCAGGGGACGCTGTCCAGCGCCCCCGCGGGGGTGGCAGCTGGGGGGCCGAGCCCGGCGTGCGCGCAGTTTACAAATGAGGCTCCGAAGAGCAGTAACAATCGCTCGTTATAAAACAGAACTATCGTCACCGTATATGAAATCCAATGTATTTAAACTTTATGAGTCGTTTGTTACTTGGTTCGTCCACTTAATCTGTTCAGACCAAGAATAACTGCAGGTAACTGGCACAGTGAAAAATAAAACTGCATGCAAGGGCGGTTACTCAGTATGGGGACTATAAATCAGCTTACGAATACGGAAAAACCCTTTCATTCTAGCAAGTAGGAAATGTTACCGTGAATAGTAAATAACAACATTGAGTAAAGTATGAAGTAAAAAGATAAAATGAATGTTAGTACAAGAATAAAAGAAAATAACCTCCTGCTTTCTCCTGTTCCATTCTCTCTCTCTAATATATTGTTCTTTTCTTCTTTGCTTTTCGTCTCTACATCGCCTTTGGTTCCTTTCTTCCCTGGCTCTCTGCATGGCTTCGAACTTATCCTTTACATCACCCTTGCCAAGTTTGGGCACATAGGACTTGGGGACAGGTTTAGATGAAGAAAGCAGAATCTTCATTAGAAGAAAATAAAGAGAAGAAAGTTAAAAATAAAAAGATAGGAAGAAAATTAGGTACAGGTAAGAATATGCAATATAAAAATACTGAAACAGAAAACAGAAATGAGTTTGAAAACTTTATTTGGAACATTGCAACCTGATTAGGTAATCTCTACAACCCCAGTTTGGAAAATAAAATTACAGAAAATAGGAGAAATTTTATTAACATAAAATTCTTTAGGAAGGAAGTCCCATTTTATGAGTAGCAGTCCACTAAATACCAATACAAAAACCTGAAGCAACCTGAGAAAACAACATGATTTTTATTGTCCTACTTCATTATTAATGATTCAAATTTGATTGGCCTTGAACTCACCCTGTAGACCAGGCTGGCCTCAAACTTGCAGGCAGGCAATCCTCCTGCCTCAGCCTCTCAAGTGTTGTAGGCATGCACCACCTCACCAAGGTGAGGCTTTGTTTGTTTGTTTTTGTTTTCTGATACAGGGTGTTGCTACATAGTTCAGGCTGGTCTTGAGCTCACTGTGTAGCCCAAACTGGCCTTGAACTCGCAACAATTCTCCTGCCTCAGCCTCCCCAGCTAAGGCTTTTTTAACTTTGTCATTTTAGGATGTCAGTCATTGAGCTCATTTTAAAATTCTCAGTCACTACAACAAAGAACCAAAGAAAAAGCTAAGAGAAGAATTACTGCAGCTATTAAAAGAAGGGTGCTCACATACGAGTCAATTACCACTTTCTCCTGTGGGTGTAGGTCAACTCTTGTTTTGTTTTGTTTTGTTTTGTTTTTTAAACACTGACAGACAACTTTTTTGAGGGGTGGTATCGGGGATGGAATTCATAACCTCACGCTTGCCGGGCAGGTGCTTGTGCCACTGAGCTAAATCCTCAGTCCCCACTGACAGAACAACTTCTAAAACTCACCAAGACATTTAAAATTGTACTCAAGGAGCAAGTCATCACAGCATCCCCACTACCATTGCAAGTTTGGTAATCCTGCTTCCTAGACTCCAGATGAAAATACTGACTCATGTGCAGCCCGTAGGTCGGATCTCTTCTTGTTTTCCATCTTTACATTATATTATTAATCATGAGCTTTCCAGAAAACGAGTGCCCTTTAAATGACGCTACAATCAACCCTACATTTCCCCTCCTTTAAAAAAAAAACTTTTGAGACTTACCTCAGCCTTTTGGGAAATATCATTCATGTTTGCTCTGTGTCGTTTTAGGCTGATGATGCTTTGTATATTTTTGCACCTGCAAAAAAAATTTTTTTAATATTTTATAAGAATTCCGGGCCAGGTATTTAGCTCAGTAGCATAAGCATCTGCCTGGCAAGCGTGAGGTTGTGAGTTTGATCCCTGGTACAAAAGAAAAAAAATGAAGAAAAACTTTAAAGACCCTACTTTAAAATGTTACACATTTCTGTAAAGAAGTGTTCGTTTCTCCTTAATAATCCACGCAAGTGATAAATTGTGATAACCTTCAGCTTCTTGTCCCAAGAGTCAGGCGAGAGACAACACAGGTTCATGGAGTTAAAAGATCCCTGGGTGAACAGATCAGGGGGAAAGGGTGTGTACTGTGTAAACGTTCAATATGTTATTCCACAAATATCAAATAGAGTGAGGTGGTTGGTCGTGTTTTTAGATCTATCAGTCTTCTACTATGAAGAATTTTCTATCTCTCCCTTTAATTCCATCATTTTGTTTTGTGTAATTTCAGGTTTGTTTTTTTTTTTAACATATACACATTAGGATCCTAGAATTTCTTTTGGAATTGATCCTTTCATTGATAGGAAATTTTCCTCCTCACCAAGTGTGGTAGCACACGCCTGTAATCCCAGCACTCAGGAGGCTGAGGCAGGAGGGATCACTGCAAGTTCAAACCAGCCTGGGCTACATAGTGAGTTCAAGGCCAGCCTGTACTACAAAATGAGACCCTGTTTCAAAGAAAAAAAAATTCCCTCCTCTTCATTGTCTTGAACTTATCTAATATTAAAATAGCCACACCAGCTTCCCTACGTTTACAGTTCTATCCATTTACTTTCGACTTACTTCTATTTTTATAGGTTGAGAATCTCTCTTAGACATAGCATATAACAACCTTGCTTTTAAAAATCAGGATTTTTAAAATTATATCTGCGCTTTAATTTCATTACTGCATTCATTACCATTGTGTCTACTATTTTATAATAATTTTCTGAGATTGAGATTTCAGTGTGTTACCTAGGCCGATCTCAAAATCATAGGCTCAAGTGAGCCACCTGTCTCAGCCTCCCAGGTAGCTGGGTCACAGCAAAATGCAGTGCAAATTATATGCCTTTCTCACATGTAATCTCCCCGCTACGGGCACGGTCTCCCCGCTCCCCCATTCCCAGCACCCCCACCGGAGCAGCACGAGTGAGAAACCCGAGCTACAGGGACGCGTCCTTGTCATCCAGCGCCCGGGGTCGCGACTGGGCTCGCTCCTCCCCCCGTCACACACATCTCACTGCAGGTCACACGCGGCTCCTCGTCCTCCCGGCGCCCTCTGCACAGCCGCGCCTTCTCCAGAAGGGCTGCAGTGTGCGCCCCGCTGGCGCCTGGGGCCAAACGCCAGGGCTGCTGACCGCTGAGCGCGCACTCTGCCGGTAAGCGGCACCCCCGGCCCCGGACTGGCTACTGTCACTTAGTGGGTGCAGTGAAGTTTCTTGCAGTCTTCTGACGGCTTGTTCGCTCGCTCATCTTTAATCCTGAGTGACTCCACCGTCTAAACGCACCGCTTTATTTATCCGCTCATCCGCTGCACAGCATCTTGGCTGCTCCCCGGTTCTGGCGGTCGTAAATACCCGCGTGCAGGGTTTTTGTGGATCTAACAGCCCAGTTCCCTCCGGCTAACTACCAAGGGGCACGATGGCTATGTCACAGTCACACGCGCAGAGCCCGTTTAGATTTGCAAGAAATCAGCAACGTCTCCCAAGGCGGCTGTGAGTGAGCGTCCCCCACCAGGGACGCTCACCTCCCACGAGCTGGCCCGCACTTCACTGTGGCAGCCTTGACTCCCCGCTCTACTAGGTGGACCGTGCTGTCTCCTTGTGGTGTGTGCGGGGTGTGTGCTTGCATGCGGGCACAGTACTGGGGATCAAAGCCAGGGCCTCGAGCAGGCCAGCCAAGCGCTCCTCCATTCAGCTACCCCCAGCCCTGTGTCTCTTCCCTAGGGAGGGGTCTGTAAGGTCTTTGGCTGAGTTTTTATTAGGGTGGTTGTGTTATCATTGTTGGTTTTTAAGAACTTTGCATATTTTGGGTAATGGTCCCTTTCTTTCTTTCTTTCTTTCTTTCTTTCTTTTTTTATTTTTTATTTTTTTATCTTGTAGAGACAGGGCCTCACTATGCAGTTCGGGCTGGCCTTGAGCTCACTTTGTAGCGCAGGCTGGTCCCTAACTCGAAGCAATCCTCCTGCCTCAGCCTCCCGAGTGCTGGGATTACAGGCGTTCACCACCACACCTGGGCTAATGGTCCTTTCTGATACATCCTTTGCAAACATTGTATCCTAGTCTCTGTGTTTCCTCTCTCTGTCTCTCTCTCTCTGTCTGGCAATTAGTGCCCTCGACAGCATCTTCACAGAGCACGACTTTTAGAAGCCCAGCTCACCATTGTTTCTTCCGTGGGCTGTGCCTTCTGTCATCTCTGAAAAGTCAGCTCCAACCCCGAGGTCGTCTAGCCTTTCCTGCGTTCTCTCGCAGGACTCTCACGCGTCCGTGTTTTGCATTTCTCTGTGATCTGCGCTGGGGGAGATTCTGCAAAGGACAAGCCGGCTAGACTTGGTCTTTTCTCAACGTGGCTGTCCAGTGGTCCAGCACCCTTGGCTGGGAAAGCACTGCTTCAGCTGCACTGCCCACTTGGTAGTCACTTCCGAGCTGCCTGTTGGGGCTCTCAGACCGCTGTTCTCGGGGTTACCAGACGAGCACGAACGCAGCGCTTGCGGCCGAGCCACACCTCCTGCGGCATCACTCACGGGAGGCACTGTAGGCGTCTTCGCACATGGCCACCAGCAGGGGGCGCTGTCGTACAGTCAAACAATCTGAGCGATTCCCTTCACTGAACTTTTATTGAGTATACCGTTATGATGGTTTTATTTATTTACTTGTTTCGGGTTTTTGACACAGGGTCTCGTTACATAGTTCAGGCTGGTCTTCAACTCACTTTGTAGCTCAGGCTGGCCTCAAATTTGTGGTGATCCTCCTGCCTCAGCCTCCTGAGTCCTGGGATTACAGGCATGCACCACCACACCCAGCTAACTGTCCTACTTATTATTCAGTGTTTCTGTTACTCCCTAATTGTATCTATTTTGTAAATTAAATCTTCTCATGGACGCTGTGAACAGGAAAACGGTAACAGAGATAGTGTGGTCGGGAAGGCTCCATGGTCTCGCGCCTCCTGGGGTCTTTCAGTGTACCCCCGCAGACAAGAGCAAACTTCGGGGCGTCTTGAACTCACAGTGTCTGTCGTCTTTGTTCTCCTTCAAAATCGTGCTAGGTATTCTGGATCTTCCCCCTCTCCGCATAAACTAAAATCTGTCCGCGAAATAACGCGAGGGTAGGCCGGGTGTGGTGGTGCAGTCCTGTAATCCCAGCACTCGGGAGGCTGAGACAGGAGGATCACTGCGAGTTCGAGACCAGCCTGGGCCACAAAGTGAGCTCAAGGCCAGCCTGAACAGCATAGCGAAACGCTGTCTCCAAAACAAAAACAAAAACAAAAAACATAAAAAAACCTTTGTGCCACGGCTGCCCTGAGCTCGCCTCATCCTCGCTCCAGCGCGTCTCCTCGAACCGCGCTTTCCAGCACGCAGGGCTTTGCACCGCCCGCCAGGTTCACCCCAAGGCTCCCATTCGTGGACGGTACCCGGATGAGGCCTTGCGTGGTCACTGTAGGAAAATTCCCGAGGCAGGAGCGCGGGGAAGAGCGCGGACGCAGCCAGGAAGCCAGCGTGACTCGCGGCTCGGCCTGGGGTAACTCGGGGTCACAGGAGCGCCCCCCCACCCCCGCGCCCTCCTGAGGACAGGCCTCAGGGGAGCAGGGTCCCCCAGGCCCACTCCTAGGCTCCGCGCCACCACTGCGCTCGAGGACCCCGAGGCAGCGAGGGCTCCAGGGGACAAAGCACATCCCAGCGCTATCGCCGCTGTCAACCGCCTCCCTCTTAAGGCCTCAGGGGCCGATGGATCGCTAATCGCGGCTGCCGGGACGTGGAAATACGGCTCGGGTTCCCGGCGCAAGTGGCCCTGCTCCCTCCGGCTCCCCGGTTTCTGCGCGCACAGACGATCGCTCGCCCGCCCGCCCCCACCCTCACGCTGGGGAGCGGTAGCGTGAAATTAAAAATTCAGAACAAACGGCATGGGAGGGGCAAGCGTGCCATCAATTTTCATAAAGACTTCTCTCGTAAAAAGTCCACACTCCTACTGTAAAATGTGATGAAATATCAACATGAAAACAAATTTAAATAATCCACAGGAGTCCACTAGAACTTTTTGTGCTTAAGACCTTTGTAGAAAACATTAAGAGTTATGTCCTGATAACTGCTAGTTAGCTGTTGCTTTTTCATACGTACTAGGACAGTTGGTGGTGCGCACCTGTAATCCCAGCGCCTCTGGGAGGCTGAGGCAGGAGGACTAGAAGTTTGAACCCAGCCTGGGCAAGTTAGCAAGACTCCATCTCAACATAAAAAAGGGCTGGAGATATAGCTCAGTGCAAAGACCCTGGGCTTGATCCCCAGTAACACACACAGATACACCCACACACAGAGACACACAGATACACACACACAGATACGCACAGATACACATACACACAGATACACACACAGATACACACACACAGATACACACACAGATACACATACAGATATACACACACACACAGATACACACAGATACACATACACAGATACATACACACACACAGAGATACACACACAGATACACACACA
>RJWT010044285.1:0-11816 GCA_004365215.1 Cuniculus paca
ATCCCATTTCTAAAGGCAGTTGCTTTGTCATCTGTGAATTAATTTCCATGTGCTGAAGTTGAAGAGACCAATAAAGAAAGCCTTTTCCAATAACTTGAAGATTTAATATAGGCATCTAAAAACCAAAGCATTCTGAAATATCAATGGTTTGATTTCAAATGTAATAGGAGTAATAGGAACAGATATTTCAGATGAACAAGCCCTATTCAGTACTTCTTAACTTGTGCCCATTTACGTATCAGTCCAAATGATGACACCTTACCATACATTCATACCATTTATTTTTTTATCTGTAAATAGGAAGTAGGAAGTCACTTTGGGAGCTAGAGCATCACCTAAAACACATGTAAGATTTGAGTATTTTTACTCATGTGAGAATTTATTCTGAAAAACAACCATTTGACATTGTTCAATAAGCAATTCAAAAACCAAAGCACCATGTTGTCAGAATCTTAATTAGAGTGATATTGTGGGGCACAACCACAAAGCAAAACAAGTAATTACATAAAACGAGCTCCAACACTCACAATTGCGAATAGTTCCTGAGATACAGCATGTGAAGATGATGACAATTTTTCTAGATTAATGTTTTCTTCTGTAAAACTGCTTTATTAAAAATAGTCGTTGCAATGAAATATCCCATAGATGTTTTGCTTTTCATATTCTATGCTGTGAAATAACATACATAAAATAATTCTTGTGTATATCATAGAATACTTACTGTTTCAGGAAAAATGAGTGAAATAAATGGTATGAAAATTAAGTTAGAAGCAGAGACATTATAGGGGGAATATTTAAGAAAATCACTGCAGAAAAGCTAAGACTTTTCACAAATGGAAAATAATCTCTACACTTAAAAATATTAAAATAAATGTTCTGGAAGAATTAGATTCTAAAAAGCCTAAATTCAAGCCCACTGCTGCCAAAGTTAGTACAAATAGGAAGTTAGTGGAAATTCAAATAAAATTTTGAAAAGAAATTACCAATTGGAAAAGATGGAAACAATATTGCAAATATATTTTGTAAAAATACTACTTGTTTCAAAATGATGCTGCTAGGATCATATGTCTGGGTTTTAAGTGGGGAACTTCGTTCTACCTAGGCTTTCTTAGTAAAAGAGAGATGCTTAGAAAGTTTCAGTTTAGCAAACTTTCCACCCAGCTCAGGTGAGGTTTTCTTTTGATAGGTAATTATTTCTGGTATTTAATGAATAAATCACAGCCTAGGGTGTATCACACTGTAATATGCATACATACACACACACATACACACACACACACACGCACACACACACATAGAAAGAGAGAGAGAAAGACAGAGAGATAGAGAGAGAATTAAGAGTAGCTTTAAAAGAAAGAAAAAATGATGGGGAAAGTTATCAGAGAAAAGTAATATTCTTCCTGAAGGAAGGGTAGTGAAGTGGTGGTAGGTAGAGAACATTTAAAAAAAACACAAAACCCTTTTTTTTCCAATTTCCTCTTGTTCTGCTTTTTGGTGACCTAATTCCCAATTATGAAAACCTCATATCCTCTATATTTCTTGTTTTTTAAAATCATCAGCTGATTCAAGTCTCCCCTGTTACCCAGCTACTTGATTTGGTTATTTTGTGTGTATAGAAGAATAAAATTCAATATTCAGGACTTGTGGCAGAATAACATATTTGAGAAGACGTTAATACTTGTCTGTCTTGAACAAGGTAACTGAGTAACAAAAAGATCCGACACTCCAAACAAAAAAGAAAGCAAATTCTTGTAATAATAATGACAATGGATACTATTCATCTCACAGGAACTTACACTGTTCTTGGTCCTGTTCTACTGAACTTACAATTATCATCGTATCCAACCTGTTGCATAACTGTATAAATTTACTGATATATCCATGATTTCATTCATTCATTTATCTAGTACTTATGAAATGCCTAGGCACTGTCTGAAGATTCATTATTAAAACTGTACTATTAAACAAGGCTAATTGCATACTGTAGGGGGAAAATAGTTTGGTGTAATATAGTTGATGAAAGATTACAGAGATAGACACTAATTTCCTCCTAAATATGGTATACCTATGAACAGTTATAAGACTCTTGGTTTCTTTAAAATATGAATTGAGACTTCCAACATATACTTCAGAAGAGATAAATAGTTATTTGAGGCAATTTAGAAAATTCAAAGGCAAAGAAAAAAATACTCAATATTTGATAGATATTTTTGTTCCTGTTGAAAAGTAATTTTATATCAATATAGTCTTATGAAACTTATAATAGTAGCAAGAAAAACAAAATAAGTTCTGCTATGGCTTGAATGTGTACACCAAAGTTTGTGTTATAAAATTAATCCTAATGCAACTATACTGGGAGGTAAGGAGGTTATTAAATCATACAGGGTCTGCCCTCATGAATGGATTCATGACATTATTTTTGGGGTGGGCAAGTTATTGGAAGAGTGAGTTTGCTATAAAATTGAGCCCACATCTCCCATACCCATACATCACCCACCCAATGTATGCTTCCTCCTTGTCCCCTCCCTCTCTTGCCCCTCTGCCTCTACCATTTGGTGATACAGTATGAAGTAGCTTCTCAGATGCCAGCACTATGTTTTTGGACTTCCTGGCCTCCAGAATTGTATCAGTTAGGGGTCCCTAGATGGGCAGATATAATATATAGTAATATAATATAATATAATATAATATAATATAATATAGCATAATATAATATAAAAAGGGTTTAGAAAGTAGGCTTACAGTGGTCACCTACAGAGTCAGGGCTGGAAGAATGCAAAATGGCCATCTGCACACTAGAAAGCTGGAGGATCCAGTTGAAGTTTGCAGAGCTGGATGCTTACTGCAGTGTCCAGTGGGAGTCCCTATTAGAAAGCTGAAAGGTCTGTGTTAGAAAACTGAAGTGTCTGCTCTGGAAGCCTGAAGAAACTAAAGACAGATATCCAAGGCAGTGGCAAAGACTGAAGCTCCTCTGCAGAAGCAAAAGGGGAGACTTCCTTCTTGTTTTCCTTTTTTACTTTATCCATGCTATTGGTTGGTGCCACCTACATCCAGGGTGGGTTTTCCCTTTTCAGTTTGCAGTCTACAAGTCAATAATGCAGACACAACCAAAACTATGCTCTACTAATCTGCTAGAAATTCCTTAATCCATTCTAGTTGGCCCTAAAATTAACTATCATCAGGATTATGAATTTCTATTCATTATAAATTACCCACAATAGAAAACTTAGGTGAGCTACAAATTGAGTTCCTTCCCAAGAGGAAATTCTATGTACTCAGAAAAATGGACATAAAATAACAAGCCTGTTAATCTTCCTGTCTCTGGAAGTTTTGTTAAGGAAAAAAAAAAAAGAGCAAACAAAAATTTAAGAGCATATTCATTTCTCTATCTGAGTATATTAGGCCAATTGAAATATGAAGAGTTTATTAACTGTTGCTTATAAAGAGCTTTGAGGTTTCTGTGTGAGGAAATGCAACATAATTTTTACTACTTGTCTTTGACAACTCAGTACATTCAGAGAAATGTGCAGCCTAAGTCATTTGTGTTATTTTCACTATGGAGTGTACTATTTCCTAAGTCTCTACTTAAGAAATGAATAATATCAAAATTTTAGTATTCTGATTTTCTTTAATTCTGTCTCAATCTAAGTATGAATATCATTCAAAGCAGATGCTAATTGTAAACAGACATAAAATCAAGTTTATAGCTAATAGACAATGATTAGTGAAAATTACTGAGAAGATGAAAGTTTCAGTGTACATACATTCTACCTCTTAGCTTAGAAAATGACTTAAATTATTGCAAATCTTATACTATTATTTTAAAACCTGAATACAGTTTTTAAGAAAAAGCACAAAACTTTTCAAGAAAGGAGAAAAGCCAGTGGTAGAAATTGAAGGGCTAATTATTTTTTAAGTATGACTATACAGAAATCATGAGACATTAAAAATTTAACTGATTCTTTGCACAATATAATTTTTTCTGATTAAGTAATATACCTGATAAATAAATGAAAACAATTTTTATTACTGAATATTTAAGAAGCATACTTCTTACCTTCATTTATACATAAAACTAAGGTAAGTTAATGCTGTTAAACAGAATCTTTGGTTTTCTTGCATGGAAAGAAAAGAGGAAATAGAAAATAAAATGCTCTCCAAAGAAACTTGATTCTGCCATTGTCCTAAAGGGAGGTTCTCATATTGAAAACATTTGGGTTTTAATAATAGGATGGTATTTATGGAACTGTGGTTTCATTTTTGCTTGGATAATTGGAGAGTAAAAAGATACTATGATACCACGTGCATTCCATATGTTACTCGTTAGGCTACAACAAAGATTCCAAATGCAACCATTTTGAGTCATGATTTCAACTCATCATAAGTTACAGTTTCTTAGCATCTTAATTACAAAGCTCACCTGTGTTACCAGCACTCATACAAAATGCAACAAATAAATTTCAAGAGAGACCAGTTTTCTGTAGACAAAAAATTTCTACTAGTTCATATGAGTTGACCTATGAGGCACTAAGGAAGTGCTTTAAGAATATTTTCTCTGATCTGGAAATACACTGGAAGGAAATGATAAAGGCATAAGTTATGTGTCCAGTTTATTTTTTTTAGCATTTTTTAAAAAAGAATAAAACAAAACAAAAGGAAGCAAATAACAACAGAACAATGCAAGTGGTACAGAACTTCAAAACAAGACAACAGAAAATCAACAATGGCTGCCATGTTGCTCATTTTTTTCAAAATAGCTGTCCACACCATCACACGTAATAAAATCAAACAAAATAAAACAGAACAAAATAAACAAAAGAATGAAAGCATTACAGTACTGCAAAACAAGATAAGAAAATCAACAATGGCTACCATAACGTCTCTTGTTTTCTTCAAAATAGCTGTCCATACCCTCACACATAATAAAATCAAACAAAAAAAAATAGAATAAAACCAATCAAAACAAAAGAATGAAAGCATTACAAGATTTCAAAACAATGAAAATGAACAATGGCTACTATAATGGCTTGCGTTTTCTTCAAAATAGCTGCCTATACTATCATATATAATAAAATCAAATAAAACAAAACAGAATAAAACCAATCAAAGCAAAAGAATGAAAATGTTATAGGACTTCAAAATAAGATAATAGAAAATCAACAGTGGCTACCACAATATATCCTGTTATCTTCAAAATGGCTACCCATACTAACAAGACACAGTAGAATCTAACAAAACGAGACAGAATAAAATCAAACCTAATGAAATTATGAAAACAATACAAGAATTCAAAACAAGACATAAATTAATAGTGGTTACCACTTTCCCTTTTTAGGCATTTCCTCCCCTATCACTTTCATAATATCTGTTGTGCTTTTTGCATCCCACTAACTCCTTCAGTTTTTTTATGCTAGGGAGATAACTTGGTGTTCACCTTGTATGAGTCCAAACCATTTCACCCACGAGCATGATCTCCAATTGCATCCATTTACCTACCAGAGCCTCAAGAGTATCCTACTTTATAGCTGGTAGTTTTCCATTGTATGAAAATACCATATCTTTCTTATTCACTCTGCAGTTAATGGGCAAGTTACCCTTGCTTTTTTTCTGGTCTCTTGTCATGTGGAGCAATTGTTTTCTCTCCTTTGATTATCAGCCTATGAATTTCCTTTTGAGTTAAATGTGTTTCTCGTATGAAGTGCATTGATGGATCTTGGTTCTTGATCCACTCTTCCCATGTTTCTTTTCACTGGTCAGTTGAGGCTATTTACATTAATGGTTACCAGCATGCATTGGTTCATCTCTGCTGTGCTACTCTCCTGCTGTTGGCCCTCCACTTTTCCTCTTTGTTCAATTGCCTGTCCTGTTTGGTGATCCTCTGCTGCTGTTCCTGGAACCATGGTCATCTTTATCTCTCTAGAATGTCCTTTAGCACTCTCTGTAGGGTTGGTTTGGTGTTCATGAATTTCTTCAATTGTTCTTTATCTTGGAAGTATCTTACTTTTCCATCAATTTTGAAAGATAGCTTTGCAGGGTACATCAGTCTGGGTTGGAAATGGTTTTCTTTTTTTTGTTGTTGTTTTTTAATTTTTTTGTTGCAGCTCCGGGGATTGAACTCACAACCTCATGCTTTCCAGGCAGGCGCTTAGGCCACTGAGCTAGATACCCAGCCCTTGGAAGTTGTTTTCTATCAGGGCTTTAAATACTTCACTCCAAATTCTTCTTGACTTGATGGTTTGTGTTGAGAAGTCTCCTGTGATTCTGATGGGTTTTCCTTTATAGGTGATCTGTTTCTTTTCTCTAACACCTTTTAATGTTCTGTTCTTGTGCTGAGCTTCTGGGATTTTGATTATTATATGTCTGGGTGTAATTTATTTTGGTAATGGCTAGTCTATATGCCTTGCTTATCAGTATGCCAGATCCTTTCCCCATATTTGGGAAGTTTTCTGCTATTATTTCTGTAAGTAGTCTTTTTAGGTCATCTGTGTTGACCCCTGCTTCTTTGTTGACACTTATCACCCTTAAATTATTTTTCTCTGTATCATCTTGCAGCTGTTGAATTGTTATTTCTTGGTTCCTTGTTATTTTTAATGGATCTTTCCTTTCACAATTACTAGCTGCAATCCTGTTTTCAAGGTCTGAAAGTCCATCTTCAGTTTCTTTCCAGTGGTTTTGCCAGCTTTCAGTGGAGTTTTTAACTTCCTGGATATCTCTTTGAATCTGTTTCATGCATTTTAATTCCTTCCTATATTGTTCATTCAAGGTTTCCATCATTTTGCTGTGCTCCTCTTTTTTATCTATCTCTTCTTTAGATATGCTCAGCAATTCTTTCATTATGTTTGCAATTTCTTCTTTTACCTGAGACATTATTTCTAATCTGATTATTTTACATTCTCATGAAGTTGCTTCTTTACATTAGTTCTATCCTCTCAGGGATTTCAGGTGTGTGGCTTCCATTTTCTTCCACATTTATATCTTCCAGACTTGGTCTGTGTGGGCTGGAGGTCTGTGATTGCCTTTTGCTCCTTCCTCTTGACAGTCTCCTAGGTTCCTCCCAACAATGTGGTTGTGGTGTTCCAGGCACTTTCTACTTTGGCTGCCCCTCTGTGGTGTAGGGGAATGGGACACACACCTGGATTTCTCTGCACCCATTTTCCCAGGGAGATAGCAGAGTATGGGGTGTGCTTCTCCAGACCCATGCAGCTACACTGAGGCTTCCCCAGTGGCCAGGCTTGCATTGTGATGGGGCTGCTTCTTCTCTCAGCCTGTGTATTTACATTGGGACTCCCCTGATGACAGCAGGCATACAGGGGTGTGTTTTTCTAATTCCCCTGATGGGTGCTGGCTGCCTGAAGGAAGCAACGGTTTCCAATGGCAGCCTGCAGGTGCATGGGACATATTTTGTTTCATGCCTCTGTCCACACTGGCTGCCTTCAGGAAGCAAGCCTTCTGATGGTGGCAGTGGTTGCACAGGGGCAGATCTGCCTGTATCTCCTTGCCCATGCTGCCTGCCCACAATGTGTTCAGTTTAAAAACTATTAACTTTATATAGTTTTCCACATATAATATTCTATGGCGAGTTCTAATACATGCATTTCTTAAAGGTGGACAATTCCAGCATTAAAATCACAGGTAGAGTAGTAACTAGTTGAAATTAAGCTTGAGTTAGATTACAAATTAATGCCCCTTAGAGTACTGTTGTTATTGTGCATGGGTGTGGTTTAAGGATTTTGGGGGGACTTAGGCAAATTTCTTTTGCTTTTGGGTGTAACAGTAGATAGATTTCCAAGATCAGTAATAAATGTAGGAACACATAATTTAAAAATACAGACAACCCTGCAAATATCAGATCTGTTTTTTTGTAAATAGCATATCTTACTTTTGAGTTATTTCTTTCTCTGTATTTGAATCAGGATGAAGGTGATGATCTGTATGTTTCTGACTGGCATAATATGTCTCAGCCTGGAATACACAGATACTCTCCAAAGCTTTTTCCTGTTGGATACTCCTTATTTCCTAAAAATGTTCCCTACTTGAATTGCTTGTTCTGTCCAATTTTGACCTTGAAAACTTGCTTGTTACTGCTGCTTTTAACCTTGTCCCCTTC
This sequence comes from Cuniculus paca, assembly GCA_004365215.1. NCBI lineage: Eukaryota > Metazoa > Chordata > Mammalia > Rodentia > Cuniculidae > Cuniculus > Cuniculus paca. The sequence goes on from RJWT010044285.1 coordinate 8,108, forward strand.
ATCCTTCTATAAATTTGCAACCCTCCAATAGTTAAATCTCATCTCATCCCCCAATTTTCCCTGATCTGCAGTCAGATTCCTTTTCCAATACTTGGAAAAAATATAATCTGAAATAATTCTGTTAATATTGTGGGGCTATCTATTGATTAGTCAGTTGTCTCTCACTCTCTCTCTTCCTCTCTTTTTCTCTCTCACTTGCTCTCTGTAAAATTATAGCTTGAAATGCATTGAATAATGTAGGAATAAGTCATATTTTAAAACTCAAATTTTAGTTTTAAAATTTTAGTATTTTAAAGTTCTTTCAAATCAACAGCTGAATTGAATCTAAGACACCAGTCTCAACAAAGTCAGTATGTTAACATCAAGTATCAGTTCTGTACCTGTTGTAAGATAGTTTTTATAAGAATACCATGAGGCAGAAATGTTCAGCCCTTTCTTTTTGCATCTGAAGCAGTAGGGTTCAAAGATGTTACATAAATTTTCCAGTGGGCAGAGTTCCTCTTGTACATGGAAAAGTCTTACTATGTATATACATTTGTAAATTATTATGACCTAGACTTACACAGGGCAAAGCCTCTGCAACCATACATGGAAGCCTCACAAGGATATAGCTCAGGAATTTTTTTATGCTCCAATCTCTTTTTAGTACATTATTTTCTGGAAGAAATGTAGAAAGGATTCCCCTTTATGGAAGCGGCAGAGCATAAAGTCTCACTGTGCATTGATGTGGTCAGTGTGTGGTGTGGGAGGTAAGCCACTCACTGACCAAACCCTGTCTTCTTGCTGCCTCTGTAAATGGAATTTCTAACCACCTCTTCAGGCTTACTATCTCACCTTTAGCAATTCCATTTCTCTTGAATCTTATTTTGCTAATTACAGATGAGGTTTAATAAAGCCCATTCAAGTCTATATTTTAACTATGTCATTTATTTGCTCTCTGACCACGTGTAAGTGATGCATATTCTCTAAGCCTCAGTTTCTTCTGCATAAAATGAAAATTAAAATGATGTATAATTTTATGGGCATATTAAATGAAGCAATACATGTATAGATATGAATGTTAAACTTGCAACACAATAAATTCAATAAACGTTTCCTCCTCTCTTCTCCCAATTCCTGCTCTTACTTCCACTTCTTCCTTCTCCTTCTCCTTCCTACATGCCAGCATATATGCACTTTAAATTTAGCCCTTCTCTCTTGACAACCTATTTTTGTAGTCTATTATTGTAACAAAAGTGTGAGATTTCCAGCTGGTTTCAGGAGCCAAGGAGGTGCCTGAGCAGACTAGTAGAAAAGTCATAGGAAATCTTGCTTTCTGACGATATCGAGCTACACAGGTCCTGCCTGCTGATATCATGGACTCAAGACGTAAAATTTGAGAACTTTACATAGGTTTTGTATTTCTCATGAAAAGTGCATTTGACATCACTTTAGTCCATATCAGGAAATTTGGAGGAAGAAGTAGGCATAGAGACTTTTCTAGTGCCCTCACCTACCTCCCTTTTCAGATTCTTTCCTCTCATCTTTCTACAACTGATGGCACTGGCCTTCATTCTCTTACTCCTTCTCTTGTCTTTATTTCCTCCTCCTCCTTCCTCCCTCTACCTCCCATTCTTCTTCCTTTCTCTTTCTTCTCCCTTCCTTGCTTTCTCCTTTCACATTACATTCCTTCTCTTTTCTTGTGTAATATATCTAACATTAAAATATTATCAGTCACTTATACTACCTAACTTAAGCCTTGCAAATATTTCTGTGTAATAGTTGGTACATGTCTAGGCTTGAATTCTATGAATATTATATAGACTAATAAATCTAGCAAGGAATATATTTAAAAAATAAACTTCCTTATAAAAATATTGCACTAAAAGTGCAAGAGTGCTTTTTTCTTTTTTTCAAGAATTTGCTAATGAGATTTATTGACATATAAACTTAATAAATTGCTAATTGGGTAATTATTCATTGACAGAAATGTATCCTTAACAAGTCATATTATCAGTTGACTGAGAGGTAAAAATAGAACAGGCTTAGTTTTCAACTTACTTTATAGCATTACCTTAAAATTGTAAAGAGTTAATCTTATCACACTACACATGGCTGAATTTATAAAAGATAAAATCACAAACGAGTAATGCACAGTTACTTGTTACATATTTTTCCCATTACAGCTGACAGGTTCATTAATCATACAGTGTATTTTACTATTAGAAGCTATAAAGGAGATCAAATCTCTAGTAATTTTTCTTCTTCTCTTTCATTTGATAAGTGTGTTGTTTCAGTGTGCAGATAAAATATAGTGTCAGTCACCAAGAGTCTCAAGAGATTTTCATTTTTCCAGTAACAGTATCCTTGCTGATTTGCAATGTAAGAAGTCCTTAGCTCATGCATCATTTCCCTATAACTTGACCATCAGATCAAGTAAAATGTCTGTGTGTACCTATCTGCAGAGGCGGTCATCCAGAAGTGAGTGCTGAGCAAGAGGAATAATGTTTTCTGTGAGAGCAGTATTGCTTGCTGTGTGTTGAAGGCATTAACGATGAACACCTCTATTCCTCTATGCACAACGTAACATTGATTCATAATTAAGGTTCATGTAAATTACACAGGGAGCTGACAAATTTCATAAGCTGTTCTGAGGAGAGGTGGCAAATTTTACAGTTTGTTACAGATTGCCAATGAAATACTTGAAAGCATACATGAAATATAAGACTATTTGACAATAAATAAGGGAGACTGTAATATTTCCTTTCACAGAGTATGATGAAAAAGTCTGCAAAGGTTACATTCCTACTTAGAAAACAAAGGTGGTTTTTATTTTCTAGTCTAGATCAAGATTCTGAAAAGAGATATCAATCCACACAGCAAAAACAGATGGACACAATTTAATTTTTTAATTAGCCAAGAGAATGGAAATGTGTCTTTTAAAAATTTCCTGTGGACTTAAAAAGTGGAGAAGTCAACCATGAAAATTCTTCTGTGTTTCTTGGTGTTTTCATTTTTTTATTCAAAAAGTATAATTTATAAATAAAATTCTTAGGATTTCTTAGTTTTGGTGATTTGTGTGACACTGATGTACTGTAATTTATACAAGAACTACTTCAGTGTATGTTTTTTAGTGGTTCTTGGCAACCTAAGTATTCTAAATATAAACTGAAGAAATTCAGTCTGGCACAAAACAGCTGATGAAATATTCTGGGCTTGCATTCCACTATTTTCCCATAAGACCTTCTATGAGAAGCAGGGAATGTAAAAAGATCTTGATTAAAGTGCAAAAATGCACGCAGTCCAGTTGCTTGTAGACTCAATTTAGAGGTAAGCCTGCATGGTCTTTCAGCTCCATCAAGGGGTCCTGCTTTCCTAACAAGGATGTAGCCTCCTCCTTCTCATCCTTCCCAGAGTAAGAGCTAGTTCCCTTATTATAACTCTGTCACATAGGTACAGTTTTGTCATGTCTGTATAACAGGATTTTTGCAGAGGCTAGATTGGTAAAGATGTTTACTCAGCCCCTGCCTATAAGTCACTTAAACTGCATTTTCACAGCACAGTGGAGAGACTAGCAATCTTCTAGTAAATTCCAGTGGTGTAAATAGTAAATTTCCTGTTGTTCCTTCCACATTTTTTTTTTCCCCTGCACCGGGGATTAAACTCATGACCTTGCGCTTGCGAGGCAGGCGCTTAGGCCTCTGAACTAGATCCCTGGCCCTTGTTTTTT
>RJWT010044286.1:0-11801 GCA_004365215.1 Cuniculus paca
GCGGGTGGGGGGCTGCGGGCTGCAGGCTGTGGGCTGCGAGCTGGAGGGGTCATGGAGAACAGGCGTTCTCACTTCCGCATCCCAGCAAGCGGGGCTGAAGCGGGTGAGTGGAAAGAGTCCCTGAAACAAACGCAGGCACTGAGAATTTGTGTGACTCATCTTCCCTCGTTCCACAAAGCTCTCGGACTTGGAATATCACGCTAGACAGTCCCGGGAGGCAGGGGTGACACAGTGCAAAGGGCCGGAGTTAAATTAACTCCGCAGGCAGCAGTGCCGAAGGCTCTAATCTCGAGCTAAATATGCACTGCCGTGCCTTCTGTTGAGACTTCAAAGACGCTCAAGGTCAGCGCAGCGGGGCCTGGCAGCTTCTCCTTTGATAACGAGACCCAGCGCCCCATGCACCAAGGGCAAGCCAACCGCCCGGTGTGCAGAGCGAAGGTGAAACATCACTGAAAAAAGGCTTCCAAACACACCGAGGAATGCAAATACGAACGATCAATATCTGATACGGGATCAAAGCAGACAGATCGCTTGCGCATAAGCAAATACGAGGAATCAATCAATGCATAGCCGCAGGTTTAGGAATGTCAGTATAAAATTTCACAAGAGCGCAAAATACCTACAAAGCTAGCAAACAGAGTAAACACGCAGCTCGGTCAGCTCAAAGTTGGTTTGATCTTTCGGGACAGCGATGTGACGCGATATACAGTAAGAGCTACAGGTTTGTTGTCTAACTTCTCACTCAATATTCCAGTGCTTTGGGAGGTACAAGACATAAAAATTTTATCTTTGCCACTGTAGAAGATCAGAATCACTCCAGATGCGCGAGAATATGAATTGTGACAGCTTAAGCTAAACGTGTATAGTCCTCTCTCAAAACGTTCCAGCTGGGGACTTGCGAGAGAGGTTAAATCTTCAGTAGCGTGTGGTTCCCACCTGAAACACCGATCCCCTTGATTAGGACGGGTATCTCGAGTCCTGGGCTACTCTCCTCCCTGCTGCTGCAGCACCGTTTCCCCCCAGAATGAATCTTTTAAGAGCAAAGCCAGAGAGAGGCATTCCAAGAAATAGTGATTATCAGGAAGAGCTTATTTTCATATTTAAATGTAGACTGTTCTCAGCTGTTATTGTTCTCACGTCTAGGGCATGACACATCTGAGAAAAATGTGTTTTGGAACAGCTGGAGAAGTAGATGTCAATGTCACAGGCGATTTTCAGTGCAGCCATAATGTTTTCTAGTATTGCCAAAGTTTTCATGATTCATTGGCCAAAACCCGCAGACAAAATTGTTAACATAATTTCTTTCAGATTAATATATATTTTTCAAAGTGGTGGTTAAAAACTGCTTTTGTAAGCATCACTAACTATTTACTCAAATAGGTGAATATTTTACAAAATAACCATTGTTACCTCCTACTAGCAGGATATAAATAATATACTAGCTATTACTAAATGTTTGGCATGGTCTATTTTTAATTAAATGCGTAGGAAATGTTTGATCGTGTTGCATCTGACTTAGGGATTTAATTCTAATAAAATTCTGACTTTTATGTTTTATTACTTATTAAATTGGCAGTACACTTATGTTTTTGTGATCAATCAGGTTGCAAAATAACGATGCTAATAAATTATATATTAAATATATAAATTATATAATTATAATAAACATTCTAAATGGTAATTATAATAAAATTCAAGCTGGAAGAAAGTGCTTATCTTATTATGATCACATTGAAATGGCAAAATTCCAGTTTCCACATGTTTATTTTTTATGGTGGGTAACCAATAAGACATTTCCAAGGGTAACAATATATTATGAGGACAAAAGTTATGAGAAAGTCAATTGGAAACACAGGTATAAGAAAAACTATCTTGTTCATTTTTTAAGGGGATGTTGGTGACTACTGAATTATTATTTTGAAACTTTTATTTTTGTCTTTTTGAGACAGGGTCTCACTATGCAATTCAGGCCGGCATTGAGTTCTCTTCATAACCCAGGCTGGTCTGGAACTAGCACTGATCCTCCTGCCTCAGCCTCCTGACTGCTGGGGTTACAGGCATGCGCCACCATGCCCAGCTGCTCGTAGGCTTTTGGAGGTAACTGGCATTACTGGGGCTCAGAGCTACCCTGCTGGTAGAAGGCGGGGTCTGGACACAGGAGGAGGGTTGCTAGGAGCATGGCCTCCTTGGCCCCTCCCTTTGCCTCCACTTCCTGTCTGCCATGCCCGGAGCAGCTCTCCTCCGCCAGACCCCTCTGCGGGTGCTATACTGTCTCAGAGCCAGCCAGACATGGCCTCAAGATAAACCTCTCTTAGCCTGGTGATGCTTGCCTGTAATCCCAGCACTCAGGAGGCTGAGACAGGAGGATTGCCACCAGTTCAAGGCCAGCCTGGGCTACAAAGTGAGTTCAATGCTAGCCTGAACTGCATAGTGAAACCCTGTCTCAAAAAGACAAAAAAATTAAAAATAATAAATAAATAAATAAATAAACCTCTCCTTCAATTTGTGGGTGTCAGGTATTGTGTTTCAGAGACAAAAAAGGGGGCTGATGGTCCCATGCCTCTGAGCCTGGCTAGTCTCTGGTGACCAGTGGCAGCCAGCAGCCCTGGGGGACAGCCTCATTAGAACAAAAGACGCTGCTGTCACTGGAACATGCCAAGGAGTGCTGGGTCAGGGAGCAGGGCCACTCACAACGCTCCTCCTGCCTCAGCCTCCCGAGTGCTGGGATTACAGGCATGCGCCACCATGCCCAGCTTATTTTGAAACTTATTTTAGGAAACTTTTCAGTGAAGGATATGAGTTTTACTTTTGATATTCAATACTTGGACCTACCAAACACATAAAATTTTTAAGTATCAACCTAAAATATGCACGGAAATGTAGAGTTTCAAATTCTTCAAGGACTGGGACAGCAATCCTTGTGCGCTACTGTTCTGTGAAGCTGGTATGTTGGAAATGTCTGCAGAAAGGACAGCTTGATCAAGCAAATTTGGAGAAGTCCTCGTTCGGAGAACCTGTGCTCCGTGCAGGTCTGAGGACCTCTGTGGTACAGGCCTGACTCAGTCTCCCAAACGTGTTGGGTCATCAACCCCTCCTTTCTGAGATCTCCATCTCGCTGTCCCACGGGGAGGGTTTAGGGGAAACACCGCCTCGTCCCATCCCACTGGCTACTGAAGGAAGTCCGGTGAATGTCCAGAAGTAAAAAACGGGTCAGGGAAACCCAAAGGGGAAAGGTAGAACGAAGTGAGACTGACACACAGCAGCGACGCAAAAAGTGTTTATTGGCCAAACCATTTCTGGGTGAAAGCACCTAGCTTAGCATTTCCTGTCTTCTTCTTTTGTAAAGTTGCTTCAGACACCAGCGATGGCGAGGGAGAAGCAGGTGAGGAGGAGAGGAAAGAAGGATGCTAAAGGGCAGGTGGGGTGGAAGGGACGCAGCTGGCCGACTGTGGGTGCAGGAGCCGGTCCTGACCTTGAACTAGGCTCCAGTCCCCGAGGGCCAGGTGCTCACTGGCAGATGTGCTGGGTGCAGCCGTGCACCAGCGCCAGGACGTGTCTCAGCGAGGGTGCTGTTTCAGCCTGAGATGCCAGCTCCGAGAGCTCTCATCTCCAGTGATCCGCTGGGCCCTGTGAGGCTCGCGTTTCGTGGTTGGAAGGGTCAGCTGCTAACTTGGCAGCGAGGGTCTCTGCCACCTGGGTCCCCAAGGCCTGTGTCTGATGGTTCTCCCGTGAGGCCCTACGGCAGGGCTGGGAAGAGCCGCCCTGGCCCTGCTCCCTCGGTGAGCAGCAGCTCTTCTTCCTGGAGAATTCCGCTCTGGCAGGTGCTGGCCTGTGTCCCCAAGCTTCACAAGAAAGAGGGGACCGTGGGTGAGCAAAAGCATGGGGCGAGTGCAATGCAAGCCCTTCGCCACCCTGGGGGGGAGGGGCGTGAACACACCCAGCAGAAGGCCACCAGCCTCGGGCCTCCGAAGCACCCAGCCTGTGGTACGAGGACAAGTCCCAAAGGAGCCCAGCAAGGCCTGGGGTGCCGAGAGGGAAGAGACAGCTCCCGGCACCCGGCCAGCACTGTGCTTGGCATCTCCATGAGCCTGGGACGTCCTGAGTGATAGCCCTGGCGCGATCTGCCCTTGATGAGCTGTGAGTTTATCTATCTAATTGCAGATTTCCTGTCATTCATCTGCACACGTGTTAATGTGCTCTAAACGCGGCCACAACTACTGACAATCCTCCATCGTCTTCGTACGATTATTATTGAGGTGAAATTCACATAACACACCATCAACCACTTTAAAATAACCATCTGATGTATTTAATACATTTACAATGTGCAACCACTCGCTTGAGCTGCTTTCAGGATTTTCTCATCACCCCGTAAAAATATTTCATACCCATTAAACACGCTGCCTTCCCCTTCCCTCCTTCCTCCTCCCTCACTCCCTCCTGTTTCTGCCTTCTTTCTCTCCTTCCTCCCTTTCTCTCTCTCTCTCTTTCACAAAGAAAAGAGATTTAGCCAGGCATGGCGGTGTAACCTGTAATCCCAGCACTCTAAGAGGCTGAGGCAGGAAGATCTCAAGTCTGACTCTGGCCTGGGCAAATTAGCAAGGCCCTATATCAAACTAACAAACGGTTGGGGGTGTAGCTCAGTGTGAAGGCCGTGGGTTCAACCCCCAGTCCTTCGCTCCCCCCACCCCAAAAAGGCATATTAGCTGTCAGTTTTAGAGGCTAAAAGTCCAGATGGTGCGGCCCCAGCTCTGGAGAAAGCCCCAGTGGCTGGTGGGGGCTCTTGTTTGGGGAAGGAGCCAATCTATGGCAAAGCAGGAAACAGGGGCTGGCTAGCGATTTCTAATCTACTTTCGTCTGTGTGGGTTTACTGGTCCTGAGTATTTTCGCAGGGATTTTTGAGTCTCTATCCTTAAGGAATATTGATTGGTCTGTAGTTTTCTTGTAGTAACTTTGGCAAGAAACAGGGAAGGAAAACTCGGAAGAGTTGGCTCAGTGAAAAGATAACCCGACTGGGAAATCTTTAGCTAAAATAACTAAGGGAAAAACAATGCAAAGAAATCGGAAATAAAAGTGAGGCTGTGACAACTGACTTTACCAAAATCACAAGTATTACAAGGCAGTAGCATGAACTAGTGCATGCCAGCAAGTGAGAAAGTCAGTGAAGCAGACGCACACAGAAAAACACACATATTATCCAAGCCAATGCCAGCAGGCAGAAACATGTGACAAAGCTAGGGGGATTGAATCACTGGTCAAAAACTTCCCCACCAAGCCAGCCCAGGGTCAGTGATGCTGCTGGTAAATTCTACCAAACATTTGAAAAGGCATTAGCACTAATTGTACTCAAACTCACCCGAACAGATAGAGAACCGTTTCTAACACGTTTTCTGAGAATTACCAGATGCATCTATCTTTTGCACTGCTGTAGACCTGAGGTGCTGGTGAAATACAGCCTGCAAGCAGACACTTTTGGGGAGTCAGCACCCTTCACAGTAAACTGTTTTCCTGTGCACTGTTCTCTTGTGCCCTTCACCCCTGAATGCACAAGAGGTAGTGAAAATGTGATGAATGTTTAAATTTTAAAAAATTTTTTAATCTGGGTGTGATGGCTCATGCCTGTAATCCCAGCACTCAGGAAGCTGAGGCAGGAGGATCACTGAGAGTTTGAGGCCAGCCTGGGCTACAAAGTGAGTTCAAGTCCAGGCTAAGCTGCATAGCGAGGCCCTGTCTCAAGAAGACAGAAAAAAAAATTTTTTTTTTTGCAGCAAAAGACACATTACCATTATTTCCCCTCAAAATCCTCCCCTCACATCAAACATACTCATCCCCTTGTTCTCACAGCTTTCAGGGGCAGTTCTAGAAGTCCTCTCTCATGTGTGTCTTTAGGAGGTGTAATCAAAAATACGGTGCACGCTGCTCTGAGCCCCAGTCAACAGAAAGGCAGCTCGTAGAAACATAATGCTGTGTCCTCCGCCTCCTTATTCACCAGATCTGGCACCGTGTGACTTCCGGCTCTTCCCCAAAGTCAAAAGGACCATGAAAGGGAACATTTTGAATTGATTCGGACATCAAGGGAACCAGGATAGCATAAAGACCCTTGGGGAAGAGGACTTCCGGAACTCCTTCCGAGAGCGGCGAGAACGGCAAGTGTGTTTGAGGGCAGAGGTGGGGTTTTGAGGGGCAGTCCCGGTAATGTGTCTTTTACTGTGTTTTTTGATCACACTCTCTAAGCCCCTGACCCCCAGTAAAAGCTAAGTCAGCTGTGTTGAAAACCATTTCCAACTGGCCCGAGCAGATTCTCCCCCCAGAAGCGCAGGGAGAGCCGGCTGCCCGGTGTCCTCATGTGACCGGGACTGGAATGTGGCTGCGGTGTGCGCCACGCACCAGTGAGCCCAGGCCACCAGCCGCCACCAGGAAATGTGCGAAGAGACAGGATTCCCAGGGCTCCTGGCTTTCCACAGTCCCATTTGCAGTCCAACCCTATCTTTCCCCTTGCATGCTGTGGAATGCACCTGAATCCTTATAATTCTACTTACCTGTTTGAAATAACTGGTGTGGGCTGCTACTTCCAGCCATCCCCTCCAAAGCCCCGCTGTGCTCTCCCCCTCCCAAACTCTGTCGAACTTGGTCCCAGCATAGCTGGGACCTGGCAGAGGTGTGGAGAGGACAGTGACCACCACAGCGAGCTGTCAGGGGACGGTCTGGGCCCTCTGTCCTGCTCTCTCTCACACAAACTCGCCTCACACTTCCGCCTCCCAGCCTGTTAGTGAGCCGCCGCACAGGGCGCTTGTCAGGTGTGGACTTCAGACCTTGGCAACTGCGAGCTGAATGAACTTCTTGCCTTGATAAACGAGCAGTCTATAGCATTTTGTTATAATGAGGGAAAAAAGACTAAGACAGCCACCTTGGATGAGTCACTTAACCTCTTTACTGTTCCATTTATTTAGCTCTACAACAGGAAATGTGGCCACATCCCCTCCTGGCTGTAATTCATGTGAGCTGGCACCCAGATGAACTAGGATTTTGCTCACGCTTGGGGGAGACCTGGACAAAGATGCCCACGGTGTTTTACTATGTCAGTCAGCGCTCCTGGAGCAGACACAGAGACAGAATGCCCTCCAGGGAGAATTTCCCTTCATAGACACTGGATTGGGTGAACTCACCAAGACAGATCAAGTCTCCGGGTGAGGCGGAATCTCTGCGAACAGAATCCAGACAGAGTATTTTACTGGATGGGAATTGGGGGCATGACCCCACAGATATAGAAACACCCTGGTCTCTGCTCTCTATACTTACAGTCAGGCCCCTGCAATTATGTATCGCATGCTAATTATAGGCCTTACATTCTGAAGGATGGCTCTATGATCTTAAATTTTGTCTTCCCAATTAAACTGTTCTTCGAGGATGCAGGTCAAAATGTGTGTGCCTCCTGGCCTGGTTCTCTGTGTGCCCTTTTCGGGATGTGGTAGTTACTCTGGAAAAGTTAGTTTACAGTCAGTGCCTGTCACAGTTTAGACCTAAAATGGTCCCCAGTGCTTTGTGTGTTTGGGAGGTGACCGGATTATGGGTTTAGAGCTGACTTCCTGTTAAGAGGGAGATCTGGGGGTGAGGCCTGGCAGGGACGTCTTCTTCTCTGGTTCCTCCCTTCAACCTCTCTACTTCCTGGCCACCATGACTGAGCAGTTTCCTTCGCCCACTCCCTTCCTCCATGCCACCCATGCAAGGCCTGAACCACTGCCATGTGAGCCAAAATAAACCTCTCCTCCTTTGATTTGCAGGTGTTTGGTGTTTTGTCTAGTCACAAAGAAAATGACCATGACACCATCCAAATCAATCATTGCTTGAAGATACTCTCACAGACATCGAGGTTTGTAAGAGGGATGCTTGATATTGAATAAATGCATCAAAAATACCCACTGAGCTCCTGCTACGGGTCAGATGGCACCATTCACCTGACAGCTGTGCCCCATTGCTCAGCTGCCCATGGCAAGGAGCATGAGCTGCCCTCCCCTTCTGACGGACGGACGTGTTTATCAACTGTGTCAGAAGAATACTTGGTACACAAGAGGTGCTGTCAGTCCAGGCTGGCAGAGAAGCACATGGGAGTAACCGTGCAAGGGTGTTATGAGAGGCAGTGCCCATGTACGAGAAATCAAGAAGGAGACTGAAAAGGGCTGGGAGAACCGGGAGCCACGCTCCGTACACGTCAGCCCCTGGTAGAGGGGAGGAGGCGGGAACACCGGGGGTCCTCTGGGGGTGCTGGATGCATATGTGAGACTCAGCAAGCCAGAGGAGCCCCCCGGCTCTGGGAACAGGCATGCGTCGGTGTCCTGCCCTGCTGGAGCACAGACAGAGAGCGCCCAGGAGAGGTACGGCCTGGACTCCAGCCACGATGGGCCTCAGAGTAGAGCAGCCGGGTCCCAGAGGGGCTGTGCTCCGTAGCTGGCATCTGCAAGGCACGACCACCACGGATGCCCACGTGTCCTCCTCCCTAGCTTGGAGATCTCACCTGAACGAGCCACATTTACCCCACTGCTTCTTCCTGTATCTGTTCTTGCCACCGCAGCACAACTACAGGCCCCCAGAGGTCGGGGTGCTATGTGTTCAATCCCGCAGTCTGGGGAAATTTCCCAGTCGCTATCATTAGGGTTTGCAGGGTCCGCGATTCTTGGCAATCGCAGAAAGTTCAGATAATTCACAAATCCTCTCACTCCCTCAGCAGGGCCTGAGATTTGTTCTCCAGGGTGATAGGGTGCGGTGGAAGTGCACGTATGTGTACGTGGGTGTGGGTGTGCGAGGGCGTGTACGTGTGCATGGCTGTTGTGTGCATGGGCGCAGGAGAGAGAAACAAAGACGCAGATGCCTGGCTGATTTGGAATTTGCGGAGCTCAGTTTTGCATCTGAATATTTCTTGGTGCTTACCCTTTTTTGATTAAAATGCAAAAGCAGAGATAACACAGCCAAATGCACTTAATATCAAGTCATCAATAAAAAGTCTGTTTCATGGGTTTTTTTTTCTCCAGGTTCCAAGGAATCTGACAAAACCAACCAAGTACTCACTGACATCAAAACACCCTTAAGGTTAATGTGAAGTAAGAAAACACTGTTTTCTACAACCAAGAGATACTTTCTATCAACCAAGCCAAACAAAACTTAACTAAATATCAAAACATGCCATTTTGTTGCCTGCTCTATGAGTTTGTTGGATACAAACAGCAGCACCATTTGAGCCAACCAGAAAAGTGATATTAATCCTGTAAAATTAAAGGGTGAAGCCTTCTCTCTACCTTGGATAACATCATTTTCTTCTATTTGTATTTTTAGAGAACCCTATTTACACTATCTGGAAGAATGAACCTAATCATAGTAAAATCACATTTTCAAATAGGTCGTAATAGATTAAGCCAGATTTGTAAAAATAGCTTGAAAAATGACAAACTTAATAGTATTTTCAAAAGATCTATCCTTGACTGGAAACTATAATTTTTTTTAAAACTTCAATCATTTTGAGCTCACATCAGATCTTACACAATCATCAAGAAAGATAAATTTTGTTTAGGGAAAGGATATTTTGTTCTTCTCCTTGTAGTTGCATGTTCAAATCTAATTTGGTCAAACTCAAAAAATACAAAAGCATATATATATATATAACAACTTTCACATTTCTCATTGAAAATATAGGAATACCTCCTCTCAACTTCTATTTTTAAATTCTATTGATTTTTATTTTTACTAGTATGTTTGTGGTCACATCTGCCACATCCATATAATGATCACATCCATTGTGGGGAGTTGGAACATGTACATAATACATGTTAATTCTTTCAACTTCCTCTTTCCTCCCTCCATCTCTTGGTCCTCTTCCCATTTACAAAAGATCTATCTCCTTGTTTCCTTGCTGTGTGGAATGGAATTTCCGATTTGAGTTTTGTGCCTCCTCCTAACTCTCTGAGTGCTCTCTTGTTGGAGCTTTCTATGTCAACATCTCTCATTCAATCTCTCTCTCCAACACGACCTGAGCAGTGTGTGTCTATCACTTTTCAAAGTCTGAGGAGAATGCACATAGATAAAACACAACCATATCCTCACCAGCTCTTAATTCATGTGGAGAAATCAGACAAGTACATCCACCTCTACAAGTACTAACGATGAATACAAGAGACGTCTACGGTTGTAGAAATAGTGAACTCAGTTCATGCGTGGCATTGAAGGTGGAGGTTGTAAAAGATGTGTCTAAGGTCAAAGAAGACAGAGACCATACTGAACAATGAAAAAGCCATGAGAGATGGGAGAGGAAAAAGCAAAAAGCACGGTCCATCTTGTGGAAGGTGAGGACTGTTTAGGGGAAGGAGAGATGAAACAGCAAGGTGAGTGTCTTAGCTCCTTTTCTCATTGCTGGGACATAATACCTGATACCCACAGGTTAAAGGAGGAGAGATTTATTTCAGCCTATAGTTTGTAGAGGCTTTAGTCCATAGTTGGCTGGCTCTGAGGCAGGGCAGCATGGCAGAGAGGCATCGCAGAGGAGAAACAGTCCATGGCAGAGCAGGCAGGAAGCAGGAGCAGCAGCAGCAGCATAGAGCCTGCCTCTCTTTTATCCCATCCAGGATACAAGCTTTTTGGGTGGTGTCACCCACATTCAGGATGGGGCTTTTGTCTTCAGTATATTCATTCAGCCACACCCAGAATTATGTAATTCCAATCAATGGACTAATTTAGTGCCACACACCCTTAATCCATGTTCACACACCCATGATCCACCCACCTCCAAAAAACCTCACCTATGACCACATGAGGCTTTGGGGGGACACCTAGACACAAGCCAAAACAAGGAGGAGGGCGGGACAGTGGGCATTTCTAATGCCAGGCCAGGGAGGTTAGCTATTCTTAGGCAGGTAACAGAACCACTAAAGGCTTTTAACCAAGGAGTGACATAAACAAATGCTCAGGAAGATGATAGCCAGGTGGGAATGTGCAGGTTCCCAGAAGAGGCAAAATCAGAGGCCAGGAACAAGGGGGGCACAACAGGAGCCAGAGCATGAAGTAGGGGGTTCTGTTAGGATTATGGCTGCAGGAATGGAGAAACTGAGTCAAAAGGCAGAGTCACTGAAAAGGAAGCCCAGACAAGATGTCAGCCATCAACTAGACAAGGATACCAAAGAGAGAAAGATCCCATTCCAGGACTGAGTGGCTCAAAATAGCAGTGCAACCAAAGAAAATAAAAATAGGAAACAGGAGATGCTGATGAGGACAGGAGGGCTGAGAAGCAAGGCTAATCATGGAATGTATCCTCGATCCTGTGCCCTTTCCAGTGTGGACAGTGTGTCCCTAGAGTCGCTTTGTAGATCATAGGTCTGAGACTTCTGGAGAGAATGCAGGAGGGATGATAATGGAGAGGGGTTGACCCCGAGGGTACACAGAAAGCCATTTGAGGAGATCATGTGATAAAGAGCAGAGAGGGAGCTGCTCGGGAAGCAAGAGAACCGAAAAGGGAACTCAAGGCAGAATCTGGGGAGTCTGCCTGCTGTGGTTTGACCCCTCCAAAACTGAGGGAAAACAGTGTTGTGAGGTGCGGGGATCTTTAAGAGAATTAGGTTATGGTGGCCCCATTCATCCTCACGAATGGATTAATAACTTTCTCAAGAGACTGGCTAGGTTTCTCAGGAGTGGTTGGGTCTCAGGGACTGGATTAGAATGGGTTGTCATGAAGCCAGGTCATGGGGTTTTGTCTCTTGCATACACACCTGCTTTCTACTCTCCCATGTTCTCCCGCCATTCAATATCATCAGCCACGATGT
>RJWT010044287.1:0-11816 GCA_004365215.1 Cuniculus paca
ATTAATTGTGAACTTCAGGACAATCACTAAAAAAAAAAAAAACCCAAAAACTACAATAAAAGAAACAAATTAAAATGGTACAATAGAAAATAGTTGCCACAAAAGAGCTGTAATGGAGGAACACAGAAACAAAAGAGACATAAGACATACAGAAAACAAGTAGTAAAATAATACTTTTTATGCGTGATTGTATCAAAGATAAATTGAGTAAATATTCCAATCAAAACAGAGATAGAATGGAGTAAAAGTCATCATCTAGTTTTTTATCTGAATGTGGAAACACATATGAATTAGAAAAGGGCAGGCTCTGGAGACCCTTCCTAAAGGGAAGTGCCAGATGCACTCACAGAAGAAACTATGTTCATTGAGAAACTAAAAGATTTGAACATTTTGTTTAATAAGAACTCACAGCCTTACATCACCCTTCAGGGAGAAAAAAAAAAAAAAAACAGTCTCAAAATGAACACAGAACCAATAGTACTACAGGTTTCATTCAAGAACCACAAAGCAAAACTCAAGAAAACAAAAATAATTATATTTAGCAAAAATAAGAACCATGACATCACCAATTACCTAGGTATGGAACCAAGACCAGTCTTTATCAGAGAAATGTAGACATACTACCCAGATCCCCTGAAGGCTCTTAACTTGCAACTCTCATTTATATAAACCATATGGTATCCTCATTCCGATTTATCACATGTGCCCCTTGAACATACCCACAGACCACCCAAGAGGCACAAAATAGTCCATTTGATCCATTATCAAAACTAGACCACATGTTGCCTCCATTCCGTTTTGGAATTTCCAGTTTTCTCTCTACTATCCAAACTTTAGCCCTACTTCTTTTGACTCTTTATCTGTACCAAAAGAAAGAAACTACACTCAAAATGTTACACATATTGTAATGATTTCCATACAAGAGAATGCTTTTTAGCAACAAGGAACAAACCAAAATAAAAAAAAAAAATAAAAAAAAAGGAACAAACCATCAATATGCAAAACAACATGGATGTATTTCAAAAACATGTTGGTAAAGGATTCAAAAAGACACAAGAGAAACTAAAGAACAACACCACAGAGGTACATTTTTGGCACATTTAGCAATTTGATCCAAACAAAATCAAAAGACCTTGGAACTTACCTCAGACTCAAGGTCTCACTGACTTCCCTCACTTCTAACCTTTTAAGCGCAGAGAACATTCCTCAAATGTCCTTTATCTTCCCGAGGTCCGAGGTCCAAACTCACCAAAGAAGAAACAAGTACCTTTACTCTCTCCTCTGACTTTTCATTAACTAAACTCAAATCATAAGAAAGATTAAAGTTCTGTCACCATACCTGGACAGGCCTCATTACATACCATTGCCCTGTAAATTCAATTACATTCAAACCATTTGTTCTGTGAGCCAAATAGAATACTCCTAAGCCAGTAGCACACTCAATTCCCCTAAAACCCCTAAAAGTCATTTACTGTTTCCCTTAAATTCTCCATTTTCCCCAACCCCTACAGAAAAAGGGGGAGATAAGCTTCTGAATTTGCTAGTGGGTAATCAGACTCCTGAGACTTTTTTTTGCATTTGCATATTAATAATTTTGTATACCTTCCCGAAAAGACTATCATTTAAGCCTGGCATGGTGGCACATGCTTATAAACCCAGCTACTCAGGAAACTGAAGTACTGTAGTAGACTTGCAAGTTGGAAGCCAGTCTTAGAAACTTAGAGACATCCTGTCTCAAAATAAAATACTAAAATGCTAGGGATACATCTTAGTGATAGAGCATTCATCTAACGTGTCAAATTCTTGGGTTCAGTCCCCAGCAACACAAGAGAAAAAAAAATTATCATCCAACTATATGTGGTCTATAAGAGACACGCTGTAAAGACACAAATGGGTTAGTAGTAAAAGGATGAAAAAATATATTTTGTGTGAGCTATAGCCCAAACAGAGTTCTAAAAACTATACTAATATCAGAAAAAAATAAACATTAAAATATTACTAGAGACAAACAGGACAGTTTAAAATTATATAACAACTACAAACATATGTAACACATGTCAAGATGACATAAAAATTATAAACATACATTCAGTAACAGAACCTCAAAACAAAGAAAAATCAGACAAGTATCTCTCCAAAGAAGATAAACAAATGATCAGAAAGTAGATCAAAATACATTCAACATCATTTGTCAGTAGGAAAGTGTAAATCAAAAGCATAATCTCTTCTCATCTATTTGCATAGCTATCATCAAAAAGATGAACTAAAACAAGAAAATGGAATTGTCATACATTGCTCATAAAAAAAATAGAAAATGGTGCCACCACAACCAAAAAAATAGTCTGATCATAAAATCCGGCAATCCTACACCTAACTAGACACCCAAGGACACTGAAAAACATATTTCCACAGAAAAATGTGTATACAGGAGTATTGGTCATATTAAGCAAAAGTTGGTTACACTCAAATGTTAATCAGCTAAGGTATGGATAGGATTCTTAATCATGATAGGTTACTTTGACTGGATTAATAACTGTCTATCAGATTAGTAAAACACAATTCTGGGTGTGTTTGTGGAGATCATGGCAAATAGGCCAGCAAACTGAGAAGGGAAAGACACCCTGCCACCCCAGTTGTGCGTGGGCTTCTAGCCTGGACGGAATAAAAAAAAGGAACAGAAATCTGCATTTCAAAGAGCTTCTTGAGTAGGTATGTCTTTTTTTGCCATCCCCTTTGGACACTGGTATCCTGTTTCTCTGCCTTTTAGTGCACTTAGACCAGCGATTCTCCAGCGACCTTCTAGACCTTCAGTCTTCTAGACTGGCACTGTATCCTTGATCTCTGGTTTTGCAGTTTCCTCTTTCTTGGACTGAGCACTTACTGGATTCTCTGGCTCTCCAGTGCACAAATGACTATTGTGGATTCTCCTATTCTGATCCTAAAACCCTACCTAATAAGTTCCCTTGCATAATTATACCTATGTTTTCTTTTAACTCTGTTCCTCTAGAGAACCCTAACTAAAATTGATTTTGAGCCCAGAGTGGTGGTGCACACCTGTAATCCCAGCACTCAGGGGGCTGAGGCAGGAGGATCCTTGAAAGTTCGAGGCCAGTCTTGGCTACATAGTGAGGCCAAGCCAGCTTGAACTACATAGTGAGACCCTGTCTCAAAAAACAAAAATAAACCAAAATTAATTTTTGTAGTGAAAAACAATTGTAAGGATGAATTTTTTTAATCAATTAGTTTAGTAGTTCCTGAAATTGCCTCTCAAATTTGATGAGACCTAAAGTTGTCATGATCTCTCCTTCTGATGATTTAGAAAGTACAAATAGTTCATGGTATAAACTGTTTAAAGTGATATACAATGTAGACACACCTGATGATCCTAATTCACTATTTATGAAATGTGAGGAATTTAGTGTCTCTATTCTCAATATTTCTTAACATTTTTGACAGAGTAAGAAATATGACACTGACTGGTAGCTCTTAGCGCTGCTAGACAAAAGTAATAAAGGAAAATAAGGAGCTCGAAAATCCAAATTTCAAGCCCTACATACACATAAACAGTCTAAAGGCTTCTAAATATGTCCAGAAGCAAGATCTTTTCTTCGTTATCCATAGAACTTAAATTGTCAAAAACCAAACACAAGCTCTCACAATGTGATTAACTGTATTACAGTGCAAGTTTAACATTCAAACTCAAAGGGAATTTGTATTAAACAGGGTGCTGATTGGAAAGTATAAGATCCTATAAACTGGGATGGAGATGTTTGGGATCAACTTGATGAGGTTGGGGATAGTGAGCTCCTAAATTCTATTAGATTATTTTACCACAGGAAAAGACATCCCCGCAGTGGCAGAGAAATCCCTGTTTCCTGCTCCCCAACGCCCCCCTCCCCACCAATGTGGTATTGACCTCACCACCTCTGCCTGAGGAAAAGAGTAATGACCTTCCATGTTGCAGTTACCAAGCAAGACAACACCAACGTTCCTCAGGACTGACTCATCACCTACTTTTGCTTCTAGGCCTATAACCAGGCTCAGATCTCAAAAGACTCCTGAAGAAGTTATTCAGAGCATGACCCTTGAGGAAGTAGCCTACACTCCCAAAGAACTTAGGAGTTTTATAATTTTACAATCAAAGGTCTGGGGAACAAGTACTGGAATTTATTTTAAGGGTGTGAAATAGGGGAGGAACGTAAATCCAAATTTCTTGATATGAGCCCCTTAAAGCAGAGATTCTGGATTTAATGTCACAGTTGGTGGAGTTTAAAAAAAAAATTTGGTGAGTTGGCTGAAATGTGGCTCAAAAAATGGCCCACTGTGAGTGAGCTGGAGATACTTAATATTCTTTGGCTTACTATTGATGAGAGTACTCAAAGGCTCAGGGAAATGGAAATACTGGAATGGATTCACCAGGTAAAACCTATTTCTCCACACTGGGAAGGTCCAGAAAATGCATCCTTCATGACTACCTTAAAAAATAGGTTTGTGAGGGGATCACCAGTATCAACAGAGTTGTCATAGCTTTTCTCTATATGCCAGAGCTTATGGTGGGGACCACAGTCATCTGATTGGGGAACTTAAATGTCATGGGTATAACTGGATCCCAGAGTTGCAGGAGTAAAACAAAATGGCAACACTAAACCACAAAAGGCAAGGTGGATGTAATTACTGTAATAGACAACAGAGACAAAGCAATGATCAGAATGGCCTGGCTTATGGAGTTGGCTAATTAGTTATGGTGTTCCCAGAAGTGAGATAGGAAGCCTACTAAATTTTTATAAAATGAACAAAAATCTACCTAAAATCATAGCAACAGAGAACCACAGTCCCTGAACCAATTCCAAACTTGAGCCAGTTTACAGACTCAGAACCCCCTGAATGAAGGGGAGGCTGGGTTCCCTTGAGGAAAGACACTGGTACACTACCAAAAAGTTATTCTATCCATCTTTCTCCCATCCTTCCCTAAAGGGACTTACAGCCTTTTACCAGGGTAACCATACATTGGGAGAAAAGAAGTGATCAGAAATTTAGGGGACCATTGGATATTGGTTCTGAACTAATGCTGACTCTAGGAGACCCAGAACATCATTATGGTCCTCCTAAGAGTTGGGACCCATGGAGGGCATGTGATCAATGAAATGTTAGCCAAACAATGGGTCCACTAGGTCCCCAAATTTATTCTGTGGTCATTTCCTGTTATGGATTAGATCAAGAATGTCCCTCCAACAGTTTCATGTGTCCCAAGATGGGGCTTGTGGAAAATGATTTGGGGGCACTATAGCTGACTTGGTGTTGGGAGCTGAGGTTGGCTAGAGATGGATATACAGGAGATATGACCTAGAAGGGTATACTATATTCTTGTCACCAAGTCCTCCCTTCACTCTCTGCTTCCTGGCCACCGTGACATGAGAAGCTTTCCTCTGACAGATTTGTCCATCATGTGCTTTCGGTCTTGAAGCCAACAGGCCATGAGTTGAAAATATGAGCTAAGATAAACCTCTTATCCTTTAAATTGTGGGTATAGACATTGTGTCTCTGATGAAGAAAGTAACTAAGGCCAGGTGTGGTGGCTCATGCCTGTAATCCCAGCACTCGGGAAGCTGAGACAGGTGGATCGTTGTGAGTTCGAGACCAGCCTGGGCTACAAAGTGAGCTCAAGGCCAGCCTGAACGGCATAGTGAGACCCTGTCTCAAAAAGACAAGGGCTGGGGATTTAGCTCAGCGGCCTAAGCGCCTGCCAGGCAAGTGTGAGGTTGTGAGTTTGATCCCTGGTGCCACACAAAAAAAAAAAAGAAAGAAAGAAAAAGAAAGTAACTAAGGCATTTCCTCAGTTCCAGAGAACATATTTGGTATAGATATACTTAGTACTTTGCACAATTCCCAAATAGTTCCCTAATTGAGTGAGGGCTATTATGGTTGAAAAGGCCAAATTGAGCCCATAGGAATTGGCTCTACCTGACAAAATAGTCAATCAAAAGTACCCCTGAAGGAATTGCAGAGATTAGTGCCATCATCAAAGACATGAAAGATGCAGTTTCTACCACACCTCCATTTAACTCTATTTGGCCTGTATAGAAGATACATGGATCCTGGAGAATGAAGGTGGATTAAAGTAAGCTTAATCAAACGGTGACTCCAACTGTTGCAGCTGTAACAGATGTGGTTTCCTTGCTTGAGCAGATTAACACATCTCCTGATAGCTGCAATATAGTTAATGATTTGGCAAATGCCTTTTTCTCCATACCTCACCAGAAACAATTTGCTTTCAGCTGCCAAGGTCGGCAATATACCTTCACTGTCTTCCCTCAGGGATATGTCCTACCTTCAGCCCTATATCTCAATTTATTTCACAGGAATCTTGATCACCCTTCTCTTCCATGATGTCTCCCACTGGTTCATTACAACATTATGCGGATCAGGCCAACTACGCATGAGGTATTAACCACTCTGGCCTTGTTGATAATGAATTTGTGAGTCACAGGATGGGAAATAAATTCAAGAGCCCTGTGTGTCAGTAAAATTTCCAGCA
Organism: Cuniculus paca; assembly: GCA_004365215.1. Classification (NCBI taxonomy): domain Eukaryota; kingdom Metazoa; phylum Chordata; class Mammalia; order Rodentia; family Cuniculidae; genus Cuniculus; species Cuniculus paca. The sequence goes on from RJWT010044287.1 coordinate 6,536, forward strand.
ATCCACCAGTATGGGACATGCAGAGATATCCCTTCTAAGGTGAAAGATGACTTGTTGCATCTGGCCCCTCCAATGACCAAAAAAAGAGACACAGAGTCCAGTGGGCCTATTCAGATTCTGGTGGCAACACATTCCTCCCTTTGGTGTGTTACTCTGGCCCATTTACCAAGTGACTTGGAAAGATAGTTCTGAGTAGATCCCAGCACAAGGGAAGGCTCTGCAACAGGTCCAGACTGCTATTCAGGCTGCCTTGCCCCTTGGGCCATATGATCCAGCAGATCCAATGGTACTTGAGGCATCAGCAGCAGAGAAGGAGGTTGTCTGGAGTTTCTGGCAGGCTCTCACAGGTGAATCATAGCAGAAGCCCTTAAAATTTTACAGCAAGGCCCACCTTCATCTCCTTTCAACTATTCTCCCTTTGAAAATAGTTCCTAGCCTCCTACTGAGTTTTAGTGGAAAGTGAACACTTGACCCCAGGATACTAGTTTACCGAGAAACCTGAGCTGTCCATCATGAACTTGGTACCATCTGACTTACCAAGTCATTGATGCAACAGTCCATCACTGAATGGAAGTGGTATACATATGATCAGGCCCAAAAACATGATGAAGAAACAAGTATTATCAAGAACTAACCCAAATGCCCATGGCACTTACTCCTGTATACTACCTTCTGTCTCCTGGCACATATCTATGGCCTCAGGGCAAGTATGAACTTAAAGAGGAAAAGAAGACTAAGGTCTGATCTCCAGATGGTTCTACATATTATGCAGCACAACTGAAAATTGAACAGTTGCAGCACTATACCCCTGCTGGGATACCTTAAGGGCAGTGGTGATGAAAAACCTTCACAGTGGACAGAACTCAGGGCAGAGTGGCTGTTTATACATTTTGCTCAGAAGGAAAAAATGACCAGCTTTGTGAGTATATACCAATTCATAAGCTGTAGCCAAGGTCTGGCTGGCTGATCAGGGACTTGGAAGGAACATAATTGAAAAATTGGTAATAAAGACATTTGAGGAAGAGGTATGTGGCTATATCTCTTCATTTGGATGAAGGATGTAAAGATGTGTTCCATATAAATGCTTACCAAAAAGGTAACCTCACGAGAAGAGAATTTTAGCAATCAAGTGAGTAGGGAACTAGTTCTGTGGGCAGCAGCCAACCTCTTTCCTCAGCCATCCTGTCAATGCCCACTGGGATTGCAAACAAAGTGGTCATACAGTGGCAGGGATGCAGTCATGGAGGTTATACATGAGCTCACCACTATGGACTTCCTCTCACCAAGACTGACCTGGCTATAGCCACTGCTAATGCCCAATCTGCCAGCAGCAGAAATCAAAAGAGTCCCTGATATGGTAGCATTCCTTGGGGTGATAAGTCTGTGACCTGCTAGTAGGTTGATTATGTTGGATCATTTCCATCATGGAAAAGGCAGTACTTAGTCCTTACTGGAACAGGCACTCCAGGTATATTTTCTTTCTGCACATAATGCTTCTGCCAAAACTATTATCCATGGACTTACAGAATGTGTCCTACATCATCATGGTATCCCGCACATTGCTTCTGACCAAGGAGCACACTTCAGGGCCAAAGAAATGTGGTTATAGACTTCACTTGCCTCACCATGTTCCCCATCATCCAGAAGCAACAGGAATTGACAGAATGGTAGAATAACCTTATGAAGATGCAGTTATAGCACCAGCAAGGTGGTAATACTTTGCAGGGCTGGGACAGGGTTCTCCAGAAAGCTGTATATGCCCTGAATCAGCATCAAATGTATTGTACTCTTCTCTTATAGTCAGCATTCACAGATCCAGGAATCAAGGAATCATCCATGGGAAAGATACCATTCACTAGAACTCTAGCAACACACTAGCAAAACTTTTGCTTCCTGTTCTCATGAACAGCTCTTCTTAACATAGAAGTCTTAGCTGCCCAGGGAGGTAAAGCTTCCCCTGGGATGCAGAGCAATTCCACTGAACTTGAAGCTAAGACTTCCCTCTGGCCATTCTGGGCTCCTCATGCCTGAGTCAACAAGCTAAAAAGGGACTTAAGGTGTTGGTGAGGAGACTGATCCAGACTACCAAAGGGAAACTGAACTACTACCCCACAAAGTTGGTAGGGAAGAATATGTGTTCAGTGTAAGAGATTCCTTAGAACATCTCCAAATATTACCTTTCTGGGGAGAGACTTAGCACTTTTCTGTTTGTGTGCAAAATAGCTGTAGCATGCTAAGTTTAATTATGAACTTGCTGCTGCATTTGGAGATTAAATTGTCAAGATGACAAGGGACAGATCATGACTATTAATCATGGTAGGTCAACCTGACTGAATTAAGATACGCCTAACAGATTAATAAAGCACAATTCTACTATGTCTGTGGTGATGACTGTCATGTATGCCAGCAAACTGAGAGGGGGGAAGACCAACCCAGTTCTGGGTGGCACTGAATAATAGGTTTTATAGCTTGGATAGAATAAAAAAAGGGAAAAAGAAGGAAGTTTGTACATTTCCAAAGAGCTCCAGCAGGGCTAAGTGGATGCATCTTTGGCTGTCATCACCACTGGCATCCATTAACATTTTCTTTAGTCTTCTAATGCAGATTCATATCACTGAGGAAGCTCTAGCGAGCTTCCAGCCTTTGACCCTGAACTGATGCTTTGTCCTTGATCCCTCTTGTTCTGTGGCTTCCATCTTCTTGGGCTGAGCAGCTGTGGCTCCTCTGGTTCTCCAGAGTACAGACAGTCATTATGGACTCTCCCACTCTGATCGTGAACCCTTATCTAATAATCCCCTCATTATATATATATATATCCTGTGAATTCTATTTTTCTAAAGAACCCTAATCAATGCAGTAGATAAGCAAACTAAAAATTGCATGCATATTCACACAATGAAATAAATAAAATATTGAAGTATTGATACATGTCCCAACAGGGGTAAATTTTTAAAACATTATGCTAACTGAAATTCAGACACAAAAGTCTATATATCATATGACATGTTTATAGAAATGTTCAGATTGTTCAATCTTTTTTTTTTTTTTTGTACCAGGGATGGAACTCATGACCTCATGCTTGCCAGGCAGGCACTTGTGCCACTGATCTGTATCCCCAGCCCAGATTGTCCAATCTTTAGACATAAAAATGTGATTATTAGTATCCAGGAGCTGGCATGAGGGAAAAAATGAGAATGATTGCTAATGGGTATTTTCTTACAAAGTGATGAAAACATGGAATTAGTGCAACTATTACACAACTTTGAGAATATACTAAAACTTATTAAAATTGTACACTTTTTAAAGGGGTATATTTTGTCATGTGAATTATATATCTCAATTTAAAAAGATAAAATGAATAAATATAAAAACACTGTGCAATCACACTCACAAGAAAGATGGCTTGGCTGTCTTAATATAATATAAATAGATTTCAGAAACAGAAAGACTGCCAATAATAAAATAGAACATTTCTGATTGATTAAAAATTTGACTAACATATAACAAAATTAAATGTATAAGTTCCTAATTTCCCAGTCTCAAAGTAAATGATGTGAAAAAAAAAAAACATTTAACTAAATTTAAATATTTCCCTCTCAGTAACTGATTTGAAAAGCAGCAGAATAATCATTAAAGATACTGCTATGGTCAATACATTGTGTCAACTTGAGAAGTTCAGAAGTTTAAGAGACTCAGCCAGGAGCCAGGATCCTTATTTTGTAAACATCCTGAGCCTGTGCAAGAGGAGGCATGGAGATGGTGTGAGCACTACACCAACCAAGCCTGATTACAATATAAGGGAGAAAAGGAGGCTTGCTCTTCCCCCTTTTCACTCTTGTTGCTTTGCTGCCTTCATCATCCTCATGTGTTGCCCCTGTGCCATGCCACCCTGCCTTGGAGTCAACTGATTATGGACTGAAACCTCCAGAAACTGTGAGCTAAATAAACCTTTCCTTCCTTAATTTGGGGTGTGGAGCATTTTGTCCCAGTAATGCGAGAAAAGTAAGATAGATGTAAAAGATGTAAACAACAACATTTAGTAATTTTACTTGATATTTACAATTCAACAACAAGAAGGATACATGTACTATTTCCAAATGTATATGAAAATACTTAAGGTAGGATGATATTGTGGACCATGAAATGAATCTCAATAAACTTGAAAGGAACAAAATCATGCAAATTGTACTATCGAACCACAATTGAATTAAACTAAAAGTTAGTAATAGGAAAGGATCTGGAAAAATACACTTAATTATTTGGAAAGTAAACAACACAGTCCAAAATCATTCATGAGTCAAAGAAAAAATGGTAAGACAAACTAGAATATACTTCCAACAACATGAAAATTAAGGACATATCAGTATAGTGGGATGTAATTAAGTCACTTCTAAAAGGTACACATACCATAATCAAAAAATATAGTGAATGTGTAACTTTAAAAAAAAAATTTACAGTAAAGGCCACATTGCATTAATCTTCCTCAAAATACATCCCTGATTACAAATACATACATCCCATCAAACCTGACACTTTCTGATCCAGTTCTCAAAGTCCTTTTTAGTAACTGTCTTTAGTTGTACTGTTACAGCTGCAATGATCTGAAGCAATTCAAAATATTTACCTTCCATGGTCAATTTGACTTCGGGGAATAGCCAGAAGTCACATGGTGCTAGTTGACATGATTGAGGTGTATAGGGACATATCATATTGTTTTCACAAGCTTGTCTTTCCCCTGGGAGGCACTTGGCAGCCACCTTTATTATTCCAGATCTGCTTTAGAAAGTGGCAAAAATACTGGGATGTAACTGAAGTGAGGTGGAATTGGGAATATTTTTAAGGGAAGTAAAGACACTGAGTCTTTTACTGTAATTTTTTTGTTTAAATACACACCATATTGTTTGGTTAGCCCTTATATTATAGCATTAAATCTTAGAAATTCCCTTCAATTATTTTTCTGCAAGAAGGCACTTAACAAATGTAAGCCCTATTCATGATAAAGAGCTCTCAGAAAACTAAGAACTGAAGGAAATGTCCTTAACTGATAAAGTATAATTCTAGGAAAACCTAAAGTACCAAACACACTTAAGAATAAAAGATTGAATGCCTCACCACTAATATTAGCAAAAAGTTAAGGATGTCTACTCTCAATACTTCTGTGTCACAATGTACTCTTAAGTTCTAGCTAGTGCAAAATGACAAGAGAAAGATATACTGAAATGAAGAACAAAGCACATGGATTGAAAAGGCAAAAGTAAAACAGTATATTCAGACAACATAA